>JANIPM010000006.1:65153908-65171583 GCA_027478405.1 Erythroxylum cassinoides
GAAATCAATTTAAAAATAAAGAACCAAAACTCCAAATATACAGCAAAATAAAATGAACTCTCCCCTCTCCTTGCGTGATTGCTTCTTTGCCGATGAATGGATGTTGCGTTGTTGGGCGAAATGAGGCTGGAACGTTGATGAAGACTCTTGGTTTCCGCTTGATGAGAATTGGAGCTGTTGGAAAGATGAATGAAGGCTTGGGTGAGTGAGAGGATGGAGGGCTACCTATGTTGCTTGAATGTGTGTTGCTTTGGTTCAGTCCAAAATGGAAATATTGGCTGGAGCTTTTGTGAAGTTGTGAAGTGGATGAAGTGTGTCAATGATGGAGGTTTTGCTGGAGGCTACGGGGTTGTTTTTGTGAGTGAAATGTAGCTATCCATCCTTGGCTGAGTTGGTGGAGTCATTCAAAAACAAAAGAAAACTGCTACTTTTGTGCTTGTGTTATGGAAGGTCTGCGTCAATTTTGAGGGGCTGAATGCATGTATATGAGCTGTCAAAGTGCTTCTCCACTTTGCTGCGTGCATTGTTGAAATATGGAGCTTGTAAGTGGTGTGATATGCAGGCATGATTGAAGAGGTTGTTGGAGAAAAGGTAAGAGAGCTGTCCAGAAGTGGGGTTTTGTGAAGAGTTTTAGTGTGTGTGAAGATATGGAGGGCTGAAAAATCAAAGATGGGGGCTGGTCAAATATTTTGGCTGGAGCCTTGGTGTCTTGTGCGTTGATTGAGAGGAAGTTTGGTGGCTGAATAAAATGGAGAATTGGAGCTAACAAATCAAGGATTTCGTGATTGATGGAAGCTTGGAATGTCAAGTTTGGTGGCTGAATGGAATGTGAGCTGGAAAATCAAGAATGGAGGCTACATGGGCTGGTTGGAATGGATCTTTCAAAGTAAAATTCGACAGTGCATAAAAAATACATGGAAATGATTTAGGAGCTCAAATTTTGTCAGTGTCTTCGTCTCTGAGTTAGCTTCGATATGAGACTTGAATCACGGGATTTCGACATCTGAGTCAAAAGTTATGGCCGAAACATCATCGATAGGTGATTCTGGCACTCCAACATATGACGTGAATTTTCGTTAATTTATTTCTCCTTCATTCTAGCTCCAAAAAATCTGCAATTGAGCCCAAAAATCCATCAATGAGTTAAGAATTTACATATAAAATTTCACAATTTTTGGCTTAACCAATCTCAAGATAAAAATCCCACAATGACTAGAGGTCAAGTCTGCCGGAAACTCAAAAACAGTGCAATTCAAGTCTATTTGTTTCCATTTTGCATTTTACGTCAACAGACCTCAAATAATGCTAAAACACGATAAACCAACCATAGATGAACATAAAATGAATGCAAAAGACTATGAATTAGGTCCTAAACATATATGAAAATATGAGCGTATCATAGGGTAATATAAAGGGATGTAGCGGACTTACATAGTTTTACTACATGACCATTTAGCTAACGTGTAAGTCATAGACTCTTCAGAAGCCAAGAGACTGGCTTGTAGCCCATCACGAACTTACACGGTCTATTACATAGGTGTGTATCTAACCGTGTAGGTATATATAAGCGTGTCCAAAAAGCATGTAACTATATGCAAACACGTGCAATACAAAAAATAGTTTAACAAACTTAAAACTTTTTGCACTTAAGTTACGAAACCCACTCATACCCTAACACAACAATTATGCACAATCTCTTCGGGATGCTAAATTTCCTAACCTAGAACACATCAAAACTTAATAAAATCTTATACTGACATCAAAATGAAATTAAAAATGAAATTAAAAATAAAAACAAAAATAAAAATAAAAATAAAACCTAGCCTAATTCTTAGGTTGCCTCTTAAGTAGCGTCTGTTTAACATCATTGGCTTAATGTACCTTTCATGCTTAAAGCAGCTTATAAAGATATGATTTTATAGTCTTATCGTACATTCCACATCTTCCAAATAAGCTACTTTTCATTGCTTATGACTACAATTTTCCTTCAGTTTACTACCTTGAACTTGTAAAGCTCTAGTGATCCTTTAAAGGTAAGGTCCTGCAAAATATCCAAAAATGAAGCATTACATCCTTTAAAGGTAAGGTCCTACAAAATATCCAAAAATGAGGCATTACAAGACACACTAGATTTAATTACTTCGTTAAGTTCAAGTGTAGGATTAATGACATTACATTTTAAAAACAACCTCTTCATCCCTACCCCTTAATATTAACTTGTTATCGTCAACATCTATTATTAACTTTGAAGTCGCCAAAAAGGGTCGATTAAGGACTAGATGTACTTCTACATCTTTCTTCATGTCAAGAATCACAAAATCAATTGGGAAGATAAAATTATCAACCTTAACAAGAATATCCTCTACAATGCCCCTATGATGTTTTATTGATCTATTTGTCAGGTTCTAGTTCACCCAATTTCAATTTCTTAAATAATGAACAAAGCATCATGTTAATATCAGCCCTTAGGTAGGCTAAAGCCTTATCTGTTTTTAAATTATCAATTTGATAGGGAACAATAACACTCCCTAGATTTATGAGCTTCTCTGATCAAAATTTCATAGCATCTTCTACTTAGCGTAATAGTTGCCAACTCCTCCAAATTTTTTGTTGCTTGATAGTATCTCCTTTAAAAATTTCAAGTGTTGGATATTTGCACAAGAACTTCAACAAGAGGTAGGTTAATTTGGACTTGCTTAAAGAGTTTAAGGAACTTACCAAACTATGCATCCATTTGATCTTTCTTCACTTTGGTAGGATAAGGATGGCAGGTTGAAATTTCTTGACTTTTCCAGGTGACCTTCAACTTCAGCTTTTATTGACTCTTACTAGTCTCCTTCTTCTTTTCTCCTTTTTTCTTCTAAAAGCTTTTTTCTGCTCCTAAAGGTGATCGCCATTACACGTTCTTTAGGATTTATCTTCGTATTACTAGGCAAACTCTCCTGTGATCATTCAAATACTAATTTTATGGTTTAAATGATCTGAACCTCTAAATTATTGATAGAAGCCTCCATTCGTTGATGTCTTGCATCAAAATCTTGAGCTATTTTTATCATCATCTCTTCTAAAGTAGGTTTCTTAGTTTACGATGCTTGTTGTTGAAATCCTAGTAGAGGGTTATTCCTGGCTTGCCCATGGTTTTCCCAAGAGAAGTTAAGGTGATTCCTCCATCCCAAATTATATGTACTACTGTATGGATTTTTTTAGAGTCTAGGAGCATTCCTTATATAATCAACTTGTTTGGGCTATGATGCTTAACAATTTTGACCTAAATGTTTTAGCTCGCACACCTTGCACTAGATAACTTAGCATTGTGGATTCATCGTCAATCTATCAATTTTTTTGCTCCACACTTCCCCTAATTTGTCAACTGCGTTGCTGCATTTACTTCATATACTCCTGCTAGCTTGTTAAGTCTTATTCACGAGGAGCATCACTGATAATTGCTCATCACTATATCTTCAATAAGGTTGTGGGCTACTTCTGATGTCTTATTATTTTAATTACTCTCAATCATTGCATATATTGATTGCTTTGTATTCTGATTTAGCTCATTATAAAAAGTCTAAATCTACCTCCAAAGCGGTAGACCATGATATGAGCATTTTCTTAACATCTCCTTGAATGTCTCCTACATGTTATATAGTGTTTTAGAATTAACTTGGGAGTAAGGAGGAGATATTGTTCCTCAACTTTGCAGTCTTCACTAGTGAGAATTACCTCAATGAAAATTTCTCTACCACTTGATCCCATATAGTAAGTGATGATCTTGTCATCTAGTTTAACCATTGCTTCGCCTTTCCCTCCTAATGAAAATAGGAATAATCATAGTCTTATCGCATCGTCATTAGTCCCATTTATCTTAAAGGTATCATAAATCTCCAAAAATTTAATATACGTGCATTCAAATCTTCATCTTGTAGTTCATCAAATTGAACAAACTGTTTCACCATCTAAATAACACTAGTGATTTCAAAATTATTTGCATTCACAATCGGTCTGATAATGCTAGACTATGCCCCCATTAAGTTCGATCTAGCGTAACTGAACATCATATTTAATTGGTTTGCTATAATTAGTAATTCCTCAGTATCAATATGAACTCCCAAGTTCTCTATTTGTCGATCTAGCTCAAACTTTTTAAGTTGTGTTGTGCAGAGATTTCTATGAGATGTTCTCTCGATTTCTGGATCTTCATCTACTAAGCTCGCTAGATTAAACTGACCAAAGAATCAAGATTTATAAGAAACAAGAAAACTAAAGAGACAATTAAATAAAATAAATTAGAAACAAAAATAAAACAGAATAAAGTAAAAATGGCTAGATTAATAAAAGCTAGACTTTCTTAATATTACTAATCCTCAGCAATGACACCAAAAACTTGATTGATTGTCATATATGCATATAAAGATTTATCAGTTTTACTGCAAGTGCACGATGTAGTTGTAGCTAGCACTGGCAAGTACGAGTCGATCCTATGAGAATTGTAAGCACTAGTATTAACCCTTTTACTATTTTCTAATCGTCGAATTAGTTTGTGGATTTTATTAAAAATTAAACTAAGATTGACACAATAATGAACTTGGATAAGGAAAATAAAAATGTCAATATCAAATAATAATATCTAGGTGATGAATCCCCCTAAAAATTCTTAAATATTAAGCCTTTTTATGCAATTAAATTATTGATTATTAGACTGTAAAAATGTCTATCTTATACTAATATCTTTCTGAAGACTATTAACAACTAATCCTTAGTTGATTAAATGGAATCTCTTTCTATTTAAATCCCCTAAAATTGCATTATCGATTTGTAAATTTCACTATTAAGTTTGTCCATAATCAATAGAATTTATGTCGACTTATCTTTATATTTATATGCAACTCCTTCTAATTATAGTAGATCTATTCACATAAGAGGATTTGTCAATCTCATTCATATAAAATCAAATCATGGACTAATATTCTGGATATATTAGTTCAAGAAAATAATGTATAATTGAGTCTCAATAAACCAATCAATAAAATTGTATTAAATAAAAGATCAAATCATGTTATCATCATAACTTAGGGTTTGATTGACTTTTTCTAATAGTCCATGTTGAATTAACCGCAAGTTCATAGCGTATCTATAACTAATATTGATAAGTACAATTCAATTCCATGAAGACGATGAATACTAATAATTATCATTATCCTATTATCTAGCCTATGAATTGATTTTGATTGTTAATAAAACAAAATAAAACTAAAGCAAGTAAAATAACATAGGCAACGATATTGAACAGAGAATTAAGAACTCACTTAGAAAATTACCGATATAAAAAATTAGTATTTAGGTTTTAAATCCCCCTAAACCCTATATGCTAATAGCTGATCTTGAGTCTTCTAACAACTAATCCTAAGATTTTCAACCGAAACACTCAAGTTAAAGTTTATAGGGATTCGACAGGAGGATCCCTTGTCTCCATACCTCTTTACTTTGGTGACACAAGCACTCCATAAACTTATTAAGCATGATGTAGTACGAGAGAAGGAGTTTAGATACCACTCTAGGTGTGGTAGATTTAAACTCACCAATCTTTGTTTTGTAGATGATTTGATCATACTTTCGAAAGCAGATGCCACCTCTATCTCCATCTTCATGAAAGCCCTAAAGATCTTTTAAAGAATTTTTGGACTATAAGTAAATTGTTCCAAAAGCAATATTTTTCTATCCAAAAATGCCTCACATCTACAACATTCGACCACTTCCTTAATGGGAGTACAATTACAGGAGTTCCCAAAGAAATATTTGGGAATTCCCCTCTCTCCACATAGATTAAAAGCTAGAGACTATGCATGTTTACTTGACAAAATACAAGCCAGAATTTCATCGTGGAGCATTAAACATCTTTCCCGAGTTGAAGGGTTCAACTTATTAACTCAATTCTCAATTCTCTCAATATCTATTGGACTGCCCATTTGCCTTTTCCAAGTTCCATTTTGAAAATTATTGACAGATTATTTAACAACTTCTTATGGACAGGAAGCAAGGAGAGAGGCCCCTAAAGATTGAGATGCTTTGGGGATTTATTCCATTAAACTTACAAACTCAAAACTACTCACCAAAAGGTTATGATGACTAATGAAAGACAAACAATCCTTATGGTATAGATGGATTCATAGCTATTTCATATGGAATCACAGTTTGTGGTCTATAGATTATACTCATATTCCCTCCACCACACTTAGAGCCATTCTAAGGCTGAGGGACCAACATAACACAAACTTCAATGTGCTTATAGGCAATGGAAATTCCACTAACTTTTGGTATGACAACTGGCTGTCTATGGGCCCTTTGATTAACCACAGTGGTGCGGAGTCCCTTAGGACTTTGTTCCCCGTAGAAGTGACAGTTGCTGCAGCCTTACAAAGCAAAGATAGGATAAGGAGAGCATCAATCCCCACCTTTTTAGCTGATGAAATTTATGGATATTTTTGCAACAATGAACAAGACAAATATGTTTGGAGACATACGACTGATGGTTGTTTTTTGAACTCCTCTTATAAGGAATGAAGTTTCAAGCAACTCCCCAACCTGGCATGGACCAGAGACTTATGGGCTAGTCATCTTCAACCTAGAGCCGCCTTCACACTATGGCTTGTGATGAAGAGAAGACTAAAAACAGTTGATAGAGTGGCTAAATACACTCAACTTATTAATCGGTATTATTTATGCAGATAAGCTAAAGAAACCAATGAACATTTATTCTTTAAATGCTAGTACATTATCAACATATGGAGAGATATTTAAGTCGATGCTTTCCAAGTGGGATGATTGACAACATAGAATTTATACAAACACTAAATCTTCCTTACCGAAATAGCACTACTTTTAAGTGTTTTTTAATAACGCTATCTTCGATGGTCATCGCTATTTGGGATGAGAGAAATCTACGTACATTTCAAGACAAAGACACCTCCCAAGAGCATTTTTATGACCACTTGTTCATCCATATATGGCTCCAAATTTGTGTCCACAAAGGGAAGCTTCAACATGGATCCTATCTACATAGATACTGGAATGTTTGAGATGTGGCTCATGGATACTGTTGGTATGTTAATATGACTCATCTGCAAGCTGTTGGTCATGGTATCTCCTAAGTCCTACTGTATAGACTTAGCCAATGGTCCCAGTTGTTTATAGATTAAGTAATGGTAGTTGATAGTTAAGGCAAGCAACGCATGGGTGGTTCTCACTACAGTGCATTAATTGTATTGTAATTGTTTCTTGCACTATCATGGTGTATTGTAAGCCATTTTGAGTTGCCTTCAAGGCTTAACATGTTCTAATTTAAAAAAAGTTTATAAAATTGCTTTACCGATTTATGAATCCCTCTATCAAGTTTGACCTAACCTGGAAGTTTTATGTCATCTTATCTTTAGGGTTGCAATCAACTCCTTCCAATTACGATAGATCTATTCATTATTTCTAAATCTTTATGTATAAAATCATATTAAGATCTAATATTCCTGGGTTTATCAAAACATAAATAATAAAAACACGCAATCGAACTACAATATAACAATCAAACCAATTGCTTAATCAAAGAATCAAATCATATCAAAGTATTAAAGTAGGGTTCATCTAACCTAAATATTAATAAGATGTTTAGTTGTAAATTATCGAACACAAAATCAATCATACACAAAAAGAAAAACGAATTGAAAACAATGCATAATTTTAAATCTCTTTGATTGTCTTCTATCGAATATTCTTGCGATGTAAAGATTTGATCTTGTATGTTGATGGATCTTTTGATAAATTCCTCATTTTTTGCTTCTCTAGAACAAAATCGCCTCTTGAGAATGATCTCCATGTCTGGAATTGCCTCCTAAAGCTTGCTCCCCTTGTTTGCCCCCGCTCACTTCCTTTTATATTAAATTCTAAGGTTTTGGTCGATGCACAATTTGATGCACAGTCGTAAGCAATTTAAATGTAGAATTATATACCAAATGTTATAAGAAGGACTAAAACAAATTTTCACAAGTAAATACATATAATGGAATTTACTAGACTTTGGAATATAGTTGGAGCATTTCTAATACCAGATGGTATAATGAAGAATTCATAATGGCCTTTATGGGTTTTGAATGCAATTTTATGTATATTATCTATTTACATTTGAATTTGATGGTAACTTACTCCAAGATCAAGTTTTGAAAAGTGTCTACCCATATATGACTCATCTAACAACTCTTTAATTAAAAGAATGGGAAATGTGTACGTGTCATTAAATTGTATATTTGTTGAAAGGTTTATATTTTACAAAACCTTTAATATCCATCTTTGTTTTTCACCAAAATAATAAGAGAGGAAAAAGGTCTTACACTTTATTGAACGATCTCTTACTTCAACATCTCCTCTTTCGGTTCTTGAATTATCTCTTTAGTCTTTATGCACTCTCACAAATTCTAATGTTTCAAGTTGATTGCTTCATTCCCCTCCTCCAACAAAATTCGTTGTTCATATACATTGGTTGGTGGTAGCCCTGTGGATACATCAAAACATCCTCATAATCATTCAAAAGATTTTTTAATTATTCTCCCAATTTCAGTGACAGATAATTCATAAATGAAATTTCTCAACCAAACTACCTGTAAAGTAGCTCCATAACATACAACAAACTTAATAATAATGCAAAATGACTTATACCTAATTTATGCCTAAATGTACTCATTATACTTATATTTTGATAGAGGATGCAAATGGAGGTCTTAAGTGCAAAATAAAGTTATTTGGAAAACCTAGACAAATTCAAAACTTCATCATAATTTGAGCATAACTTTCTTATCCAAGATCTGATTGAGATGGTTTGAAATTATATAGGTTCCTAAGAAAGAGATCTAAAACTTATATGTTTTGCCATCAAGCTTAAGATTAGGATTAAAATAACAAGGGCATGTTCAACACTAAAGAGTTGAGATGAAGAAATAGCCTATTACATGAGTTGATGGGAGGTCGTGTAGTAGAGAAAAGATCTAAAAAAGATTAATGATCTGAGAGATGACTGTATATTGACTCGTTTGATAGTATAAAAAAATTATAAAAGATGCATTACCTTAGACACAAATGTTTTTAAATTCGTGTTAATTCCTAGAGTTTAACAAATACATGCCTATTTCTATTCCCAAATATAAGCAAAATGATCTATAGTCTAGGACACGGTTATGTCTTAGAACACATCTACTTTGGATCTAAAATGCATCCGCTATTTAAAGATCTAAAACCTATAAATTTTAGTTAGTTTTTAATATTAACTTTTTCTAGAGTTTAGAGGAGTAGTCATCTTTACTTTTTCTTCTTTCTTTTTTTCATCCAAAGTCCTACGAGAAAACACTTCTATAATTAGCCAAAGTAAATGAATACCTTAAGATGTATTAAACTATAAGATTCGATTTATTTTTATAGTTTGATTTACATACTTAGTATTGAATGTTCTTCTATCTTTATCTTTATGATTACGCCATTTTGTTAACATGCATACTAGTTCATTATTTGATCTAATATATCAACTAGATTAGATATTAAATCAAAATTGTCTAATCCCTCTAATATAAAAAAAACTATATTTTAATGAATTGTTCCTAAGAAGAACAATTGATCCAATGTATCCTTTTGCTTACTTAACCATGCATGAATGTTATTAGATCTATTAATCAAGTTAATTTAATCCATAGATCGGAAGAAATTTGTATAGGTTAAGGAAAGAAGCTAAAGAAAGACACAAAAGGATAATTAAGCTCATTAATTCTTATTTGATAGAGATTTATAATCTAAAATAGAAGAGACCATGGCTATAGGACTTTGAAGGAGCTTAATGCTCTTTATTTAAACCAACAATCCATATGGATCACTTTCCTACCTTAGAGACCAATGTCACTTTCGAATTAAAATCTAAACTAATACATATTTTGTAATATTTTATGGTCTTACAGGTGAATATTTGCATAAGAACCAATAAGAGTTCCATGTGGTATATAAGTATGAAGCCTAGGAGGGTGATAAAGGAACAAATAAAAGTTTAAGCTTTTTTTATTCTCATAGCAAAATGCAACAAAGTTACTTACTCTTTAAAAGTATTATCACTAGAATAAGATGATGAGGTTATTCCTAAAGAGGTACTTTATAGCTCCAAGGGCAATAACCATTTAAAAGAAAATTTGTGGTGTAAGGTAGCATAATGGAGAATATGTATATGAATATTGGATATGCTTCAAGAAATTATATGCCAACTGGTACCATCATCAAATTAGTGAGAAACTACTTATTCAATATTTCTCTAAGAGACTTCTACCCATTGATAAAAATGTGATTGATGTTGCTAGCTTAGAAGCCTCAGTGGATAAGACTCTAGGCCAATAAGAACTTGATTGTTAATATGGCAGTTAATTCATAACAATATAGCATTAAGCTTGACTTAATACCTAATCATGTCAATAAGACAAATACTTCTATCTTTGACTAGCAAAAGTTAAATCTAACCTCTCTTATTTATATAATAGTTATGAGTAATATGCAAATAGTGAAAGTTTGCGGGATTTGTTCAGGACATCCAACAGATATGTGCCCAGTGCTTTAAGAGGAGTCTATCGAATAAGCTAATGCAGCAAGTGGATTTTTAATACTATCCTGAAGAAATTATGATCTTTGTATAAATGCATATAATAGAGGATGGAGACATCTTCCTCATTTTAGCTTTAGAAACCCACAAGTGAATCTATTGATGGCTTAAAACCACCTAAGCTTTTAACAATTCAAGCAATCGTACCATTTAGGAATGCTAAAATAACTTAAGTCCAATATGATCTGACTCGATCCAATCTAAAGTTAATAGACTTAATCCAAGTTGAGCGAGCTTTGAACTGAACTTGGTGTTTAATTATAAGCATTTTTAAGATTTAGGTCGAGGTTGAGCTCGAGTTTGAGCTCTACAACAAGCCTAGCACAAAGCCTGAACTTAATTATATTAAAAATAACGTTATTTTATTTTTAAATAAAGTTATATCTTTTAATAATGAAGAAATTCTAAGACATTGATTTCAAAGTCCAATTGGACTAAGTTAAGTCCAAAAGTCCAATCCTTTAGGATATTTATGATTGAAACAATGCCCCAAATGCTCTATTTATAGAGTTACTTTCCTCCTCTTCATCTTTGGTTCTCATTTCTCAATTCCCATATTGAAAGTGAAAAAGACAAGGAGGAGGAGTATAAATAAAATATTTAGGTCTTTGTGTCAATCACAAAAGTTTTTAAAACTTAGATTTATGTGCTTAACATATCCTAATTGGGCTTGGAAACATTTGATATTTTTTCTAAAAAGTTGTGCTTTTAAGCTTAACCTAGTTTAAATGGGCTTTAAATTATTTAATATTTCTCTAAAAGAGTTGAACTTTTAAGCCTAATCAGGCTTGACTAGCATAATTATGTCTAATTAAAGCGTGATTAGGCCTGACCCTAGTTCCAGCCGCTCAAGCCCGATTGCCTTCATGCTAACGTAATAGCCTTCCGTTCAAAGTAAGTCACTCGTGGAGTGGAATGGTCTTTCTGAAAATTACGAAAATTTCACCATACTATTAAATATAACCAAATAAACCGAAAATACTAGCCTTAACAACCTGCACTAGAAAGTCCACTGGCAAGTTCTGTAGGTACTTTGTAAATATGAATTTGAGTTTCATGGAGCAGAGAAAAGTTCATCTCGAAAAGAAACTAGTCTCAGTTGCAACTAGCATTCTCAAATTTCCCATATTTGGTACCATTATTGCAAGTTTCTCAAGTTGCTTTTTGACGGTAATCAGATGCCTAAGTATATCCGCCGCATAGGTAAAGACTTCTGATATCTTCAGCATTGAAGCACTAGGCCAAGTCTTCTTATCTTAGAAACCATGAATTCTAGACTGGTTCCGGTTTCAAAAGCCATGACTTGTTAGCAACAGTACCTACCTAGAGGAGGAGGAGAGGAAAGGCTTAAAAGTACTAAAAATGAATGAATTTGAAGGAGCTTCTGTGTATATATAACTAACCAAATATACAACACGATGAAGCTATGACACTACAAAACTTCTATTCCTCTGTTCTAATTGCTGGAGACCAATCACAATCAAGTACCATATCTTCCCAGTATTCATCGGATCAACAAACTACTGATCGTCATCCCATCCACTGATACTTTGTTGATAGATTGTTATCTCATGTTGCAGCATTGCGGCCTTCCTGAGCTTTGCAATTTCTCCCAAAGACATGTCATCTGCCTTGGAGATTGGTAATGTGCCGTATAATAATCCTCGACGCATCCAAACTGGCAGAATTTCAAGCTATGTACATACTCCACAGGTTTTGAACTGTTAAACAGTTCCACCCACATTCCCATACTCACATCTTCCATCTTGAACAACTGGAAAAAAGGCAAAATCCCTCCAATGAGAGATAAGAAAGAGAAAGAGAAGTAACATAGATAACATAGAGGGAGGAGTTGAGAACTTCATAAAGCCTTTAATCGATAGAAGTTGGGAGTCAGGATACGTGGGTCCATTTTCAGAATTCTTCATAGTAGTGGAATCAAATAATGGAAACGATTGCAAATAACTTACTCTTAATTTGTGTCTCTCGAACTCAGACACAACAAAGCGAGCAATGTCAGATGATAAAATGTAGCCTGGTCCATTTGCATAGGGAGGATAAACTTCTTCTGGCCACTCCTGAAATCATAGAAGTAACGATAAGAAACCATCAATATAACATACTGCGCACCAAAATCAAGGAGCTTATGATAAGCTTCATCTAAGCAAAATAGATGAATCAACAAAATGATAAAAAAACAGCAGAGACAGCACTATAGCCGACTGGCTTCTAACCAAATCCACGCTACAGAACAATTAGTAGTTCTCTTTGCCTCATATTCATCCATGAAAAACAAAAAGTTACCAAGCAATCGCCAGAAAGTAAGGGGAGATAAAGGAACCATGCATGATACTTTACTAAGCACAGACTCAATCAAGAAAGGATTGTAAAATATATTGCTGTTTCACCCCACAAAAGAAAGACTCAATTAGGTAGCATTATACAGAGGAAGTATGGGTTAGGGAGCATTGTAGATGCTGCACAACTACTACACGGCAATATAGCCATTCATTTTCAGAGCCTAACATTAAAATTCAGGGGCAAATACTCGAACGAAGTCCACAAAGACCTATAAAAAGCTATTTAAATAACTAAAGGCATAGATACATATATCCTACCTCATGTGTAACTGCCCATTTACCATGTCGCAAAACCTTGTAGTAGTAATTGATGTTCCCAATGTACAAGCTTCTGTCCCTTCCGACTTTTCTTGCTTCACTGAGAACTGCATCCACTCTTACAAATGTGTCATCATCACCCTTCATAATGTACTTTGCACGAACTGTGCGGACCTGTTAACAACAAAGCCAGTACAATGTAAATTATAAACAGAAGAATCAAGGATAATATTAATTTTCTGCATGCTTGTATGATATTTTTCATCACTCACCCCATATTCACAGATAGCAACCGTTTTTAACACCACAAGATCATAGTTGTCCATGTAAGGAACTATAACAATATCCCCAAAAAATTCCGCCTCCTTCTTTAACTCTACATTCACTTCTTTTCGAGGATGCTGCTCAAACATCAATTACAAGAAGCGTGTCATACAATTCAAGCTCATCACGTTGAAGAATAACCATTAAAGGTGTAGGTGCCAACAGTCATCACATACCAGTGCCACAAAGAAGCGGGCTACCACGTTTGAAGATTTAATCAAACTATGCTGCATCCAAGACTTCCTCACAGCCATTCGCTCAGCAAAATGGTTACCCGCAGAAAGAACCCCAATGAAAAGTTCCACAGATCTCTTGGGAAGTGGTGGTGCTTTCCATCTGTTAGACATCTCTAGATGCTTCTGAGGCGCAAAACTAGGATGTGTTGTAGGCAATGAAGCAGCAAATAAAGAGTGGATATCGACATCTCCTGTCACAGTAAGTCCAGTGGCATCCTCAAGTGTGAATCCCTGCCACCAGTACCAAAGAATATTAAGAATTATCCACATTGACCCTGACATTAATGTGGTATAGGTATTCACTTACAGTGCGATATGGGAAAGAAGTGACATGCCTCCCATCAACATTAACATGATAACCCTCCAAACCAGCACTAAGAGTTAGAACAAACAACTTCTCCTCTGTAAATGGGAACGGCCAGTCAAAAGAGACCTTTTTTGCTCGGCCAATAAGCCTATTTAACCACCATGTTGCCTTTGACTCCTCAGAGCGGTTGTCATCATCACGGATCCATTTTTCACATTTTACATGATTGTCAACTGTGCCCAATATAAGAATTAGCAATTTGTTATAAAAGCAACTAAAAATGGCAAAGTCAATTTCACTAAAAAAATCGAGCGTGTTCTTGTGTTGTTGACTTTTGGATCAATTTAAACAAACTAAACCACACACACATGCACTTGGAACATTTAGATGAAATAAGTTCCCTTTTCCCCGGAACTAGAAAGCAAGCTAGGAAAATTGAACCATAATTTACATACAAGAAATTAAGATGTAAGATCACCAACTTGCATCCAACACTTACTAGCAGTCCAACCAAATCTTTGAATCACACATCAGCAAAACCAGAACACCGCAACATTTATCCAGGTCTACCTTTCCTAGGTCCGCAAAAATGGTACATGTGAAACTGAAAATCGATAAACATAACACTACCTGTAATTTCTAACTCTTTCCAAGAATAATGCTGAATCCACATAAAATAACATTAAAGTAAGACATCAGTTCAAATTTCCTGGAGTTTGGTGAGCACAAGGGAGCAAAGAGAAGTAATAAATATTCGGTATCGACTATGCCGCTATGGAGTGCAAATCCATGACTACTAATACACCCCCAGATACCCAATAACTATCAAGAACGCAAGGGCTAGAAAAAATTTTTCTTTTATGCAGGTTATCAACAACAATTAGAAGATCATTGTCTATCAAATAAATTTTGAAGGGAAAAAAAAAACTGAACTCACCGGTCTCTTCATGAGCCTTGGACTTCCATCCCTCACACCTCAAAGCTGTTCCCCACTGCATTCTATAACATGTATTCTGCTCAATTACCGGCTTTTCACTCCAATCCCCTTTCAATCTTGGATTGAAATGCAAAATTCTTGGAGGGTCTTCACCTTCCACAGTCTTCAAACCCTGCAACTCCATCATAAACTGCGACACCAGCACAGAATCACCGTCTTTAATCAACGATATCTTTGGATCATTATCCGGATGAGCAGCTCTCGGTTTTCCCACCACAGTTATATGTGACCCCAAAGTTAGGCCACACGGCAACTCCATAACATTCCCTCGGTTAAGGAACTCAGCCCCAGATAATGAAATCGAATGTGGACAATTTTCTGATTGGTCATCACGCTTCTTCACGTCCACAACCTGCACCAAACCTGCTTCAATCTCTTCCCAGAGCTTTCTCCCAACCTCCCAAGCAGTTTTTGCATTCTTATGAAGCTCCAAGGATCCGTCTTTTATAGTGGGGTCAAAATCCAAAGCTGACAAGATTGTATTGGACTGCACAACATTTTCAGAGGTGTAGAGCAAGGACTGAGTTGGCTCGGCCGAGTTCTGCGAAACCCATAAAAAGGGTCGAGAGGGAGCGTCCTTGTCCTGCAAATTCTCTTCGCTTTGAAGTTTGAAAGTACGAGTTAACGGTTCTTGAGACACAGAACCCAAACCAGTATTGAACACAAATGGGATTTCTAGAGTTACGAGAAGCAGATACAACAATCCAACACCAATCAGGATTTGAATCGATCTTTGCCTGGTTAAAGACAGGAACATATCGAATCTATCCAATTTGATCTCGGATTTTCTTCTCTTCATCTCGGGAAATCCCAGAAGAAAACGAACTAATTGGAATCCAGAACAAAGAAGACGAGAGAGAGAGAAATAAAAGAAACTACTGGAAGAAGATGAAGAAGAGAATTAGGTCATCAACACATTGGAAGAGAAGAGAAACGCGTCGAGAGAGGCAAGAACGTGGAGGGGAAAGTAACGGTTTTAAAGGGCAGATAATGATTTTTGAACAGGTCGGTCCAATTTTCCCTTTTTTTCTTTTCTTTGTTTTACTTGATCCAAGTTTGCTTCTTCTTCTTTCCGGGGAAGAGAGAGAAAGTTACAGGAGAATTTTCCTGCATTCAAATGTGAGAATCATTACTCCATGGAATGGAATCAACAATATGGATAGTAAATAACGAAAAGGACAGACTGCTCAGACATGAATAGGTGTCTTAATCACAAGTTTTCTTAAGAAAAGGAAAGTTGGCAACGGATACTTCCTTTGGGTTGCAACAAATAACATTAACTTCTGTAAAGTACAAAAATTTATACATTAAGTAGGTTAACTTTTAGCTTTAAATACAATTTATTATACATAAAAATCGAACATCCACGGCTGGAGATTGAAAAGTAATTCAATTATTCCTCGACAAAAACTGAGAACAGGCTAACAATTGAAAGTTTATATCACTTTCAAATTATAAATTAGATTAGAGAAAAAAAGAAGAAGAAGTTAAGTTAAGAAAAGGGATTTTCATGGAAAATTACCACGATAGGAATAAATTGATTTCCAAAACGAGGAAGGACATCTGTTTTGACACTTGGAAGACTATTCTTAGACCCCTAAATTTAGATTGCGGGATCGTGTGAGTGTTAGCGAGCCTTGGCCAATACTTGGCACGTAAGTTGACACGAGAAAGGTGTGTTGACGAGGAACAAGGCAAACTCTTGCGAGTTGGCGAGCAAAACTCGAGGAACTTGCGAAATAGGCAAGAAATGCGGGAAGTATTGACGAAGATCTAGAAAGTAGACGATATTCGGTACGCGTAGGCGTAAAGGTGTATGAGACCCGCGATGATGCACGAAGGCATGCGAGCGTGATGAGACGCCTAAACACTTAACTTCGGTAAGCCAGCTCGAAGGTATGTAAATGGGCGAAGTTTTATATACTAACTCGGATTATGACATGTGACTTAGTCATGGAGCGATAAGACTGCACCATGAGTGAGGCCGACATGCAAGATGAAATTATCTATAGACGTGCATTAATGGACCTATGTGCGAATAGGTTGTGTTGAAAACACTAAGGCAAATATGGGCGAGTAGAATCAGACTTGGTGCGAATTTTGATAAAGCATCGGACCTTGTGGAGATTGACTCGACCCAAGCTAAGACTTGACGGACCAAAGACTTGGCTATGCTCGAATGGATGGACCACGATTAGCGGACTTGTTATGGGAACATTGGATCAGACCAGTGTGCTAGTGGGCTTCGGCGAGATCACATTGCATCATCAGCGGATAAAGATCGCAGGGAGATCTTGGATAATGTGGCGATGACTATGAGTTAGAGTTGCACTGAAACTCAATATCTGAAGATAGTGGAGATCTTCGCGGATAAGGATGTTAGTATTCTAGATAGTGTTATAGATCAATGTAAACTCTATCTTATGTTATCTTGTTAGATCTTATCTTATCAGTTAGAATCCTATTTGGATGGGGTGTCATCCAATTGGTTTATGTTATCTTATCTGATAGGATAGACGTGATCTTG
>JANIPM010000006.1:65176686-65187959 GCA_027478405.1 Erythroxylum cassinoides
AATCAAATTATAAAAAAACATAAACACAAAACTAATTTTATGGGTTGGAAAAAACCAAAACTAAGAACAGGAATAAAAATTTAAACAAATAGATTTTTTAAATAAATTTAAAAACAAAAACAAAACACAATGCACACTTGCACAGAACACGCACTCACACTCTGTTTCAAGTGTTAATGCTTTAAGTTCCAACAATGGCGTACCAAGAAGCAAACTCTGTGACTGAAAATAAGCCAAGGTAATTGACGGCGCCGTTGAGTTTCTCCGTCTTTCAATGTCGAGGCAGAAGATTGCCATATTAAGTGCTTCAGCAGAACGATAAGCTCAGGCTGGGCCAAAACATAGGCTAATGGACAAACAATCATAATTGTCTTAATGCCTTATGATTTGTGGTCCGCAAGGAGTTGTTCCTTTATCATATTTTAATCTGAACTGAAGAAAAGTTGCAGGATATCTCATTAGAACCTGGTGAGGGGAGCTTTCTCAGATAAACTCGCATTATTGAGGGGAGAAGAAAAAGGGACCCTTGAAAAGTTGCAGGATATCTCATTATAACGAGGGAACAGATCCTCTGTTCAATATTACCTTATTTTATTCTGTCTATGATATCTCAACTATTTATTTTATGAGACTCACGTGAGGTCCACGCGGGACCTACACAGAATTTATATAAATAAACGGCTGAGATTCATTGGACACAATAAAACACCATAATATTAGACAGAAGATCTGAACTCGAGAGAGCTTTCTCATATAAACTCGCATTATTGAGGGGAGAAAAAAAAGGGACGTTTCAAGGGTAGAGTCTAAAGCACGCAAAGGGTCTTCCCTCATAACAAACGAATTTCTCATCTTTTTTTCTCATTGTCTTCTACAACAGTGACTACATTCTTCATGTAATCACCCCAAGTCAACGGTCAAACAAGCACTAATATCCCCTCTTCACGGCAGACGGCACATGGTAGAAAAGGACAACGGTATGTCTAACCACACATGTCCCTGTCCAATAAAACCCCCCAAAGTACCCATACCACCATTTACAAACAGCCTCTCTCTCGTTCCCTCGTCTCTTCGAACCAACACATCCATGACCCACCCCCACAGCCAACAAGCAAATAGCATGGCACACCGCACCACTCATAGGCGTATTTTAGCATCCCCAGAGCCAGACCCAAGTCTCATGTGCCCATCGTCCATGGATCCCACTCTCAAAGAGCACACCTCTATCCTTCCAACGACCAAAATCCCAGATCCTATTTTACCCTCTAAATCCTTGTCCAACCAATTATCCAGACCCAAAGCATCGGATAAGACCGGTACAGGTCCCCATAAACCCACCAAAAGCCAACCCCCAGCAAGTGTTGACTTCTACTTGCAAACTAAAGCCATGACTGTTTCGGCTGACTTTGATGGTTCTAGGTACTTGGGGGTTAAACCGAAGCATCGGCAGCACAAACCAATTGAATCAAAAGTTGAGCAAGAGAGGAGAGTGACAACTGCAAAAGAAGGGTCTAAAGAGAACGTCAAGAAATCATCTTCTAGAGAGTTGGTGGAGAAGAAGAAACTTCAGCAATATCTGGTTAATGAAAAGAAAAAGAAGGAAACTTTTTCTTTGGGGAAGAACAGTAAGGAAGCCCTGGATCTACTTGAAGGGCTTGATATTAAGAGGATGACAGTTTCTTTAGGTGTTGGTGGCAGAAGGAATTCCTTTGGTGGCTCACATGTAGAGTTGGCGGATTTTCTCGCAAATTGTGGTGCCAAAGTGGTGTCAGTTGACATGCCCGCATTTATGCAGATCCACGCTGTTGATTGTGCAAGGAAGACTCACGATAGTCTTGAGAAGTTCACCTCCAAGACCCTTGCACTCACTCTCAAAAAGGTTCTATCTTTAATTTGGATATTATATTTTATTGATCGACCAAGTTGTTTTTCGTGGTTTTGTTATTTGGGTTTCAGGTTTCTTAGTTTATCCTTGATAATTGATAGGCTCGCCTGGAGTGCTGTGGATTCTTACATGTTATTCTTCTCATCTTCTGCAGGAGTTTGACGGCGTGTATGGTCCGGCATGGCACTGCATAGTGGGGACAAGTTTTGGGTCTTTTGTGACACATTCAGTTGGGGGATTTCTATATTTCTCAATGGATCAAAAGTTGTACATCCTCTTGTTTAAAACTACAGTACAAAGAGCTGATTGAATGATTGTAGTAAATGATTTGGAAATGGATGCATTTCTGGTATGGATAGCTTGGGGAAACTATAAAGTTATGCCCTTTTGCACGTTGTACATTAGTTTTTGCACTTTTGTTTAGGAAAGCAGCACATGAGGTAACGAAAATTTCCTCGGCTCCAGTGGCCTAACGTCTACGTTGGCTAAAGTTTTCTTGATCTGAGGAATGGGACAGATTGTTGGATAGAATTCGAAACCTTCTTAAAGTTTCTCATTTCTTCTCATCATTTTGTTGTATATTTAGTTGAATACTTAGAAGTAATACCAACGTATAGAAATGCCCTTCAATAATTTGGATTCTGATGAGGTGATGCGTGACCTAAGCCACTGCCATTGCCTAAGGTTTTCCTTTTCAATTTTCAGACATTGCCATTGGCAGTCGGCTAAAGTGGATAATGCTAATGGTTGACTGAACAAAAAGTAGCATTCAATGAATCACATAAAATTAGATGTCAAGCCAACTTTCCGTTGTTCTCAAAGATTTGTTAAGACCCCTTTTGTACGATTGATGATAGCCCGTCAAAAGGACCATCATGAAACACATTTATGAGAGTTCATGGTCCCCCTTTTGACGATTTGTCTTCACAGGAATGGGGCCTCTGCATTTCACTCAATCAAATGAACGGTGGGGGCATTTTCCTGAGCAGTCAAGTTATAATAGTTAGACAAAGAGTACCTCTCGCTTTTCTTTTATTTTTTTTAATTTTAGGTGGATTTTAATTATAAGAAAATATTTTTAAGTCATTCATACTTAGGTTAATCCTTGCTCAAATTGGATAGGTCTCTAACCGAAAGTAAAGCTCTGGCTTCAAATTTTAAACAACTACATATATAAAAGAGGTTCAAATTTGCGACCTTACTTAAATCAAAAGAACCCTTTATTAACTAACCTGCGCTTTAGGGTTAAAAAGTACCTCTCTCTGGTTACTCTATATTGATACCGAACATACTAGCTTGTAGCATAAAGATTGTTACTTGTCCCGAAAATTGGTTTGGACACTTCACGAGCTCTTGTTTCCCGATAACGATGTTTGATCATCAAGAGATTATGATTTTTCTAAATAATAAAAAAGGTCAACATCTATTATATAAAATTTTAAATATATATGGTAATTTCTAAATTATGTATTATAAAAAATTATTCAACAGATCACAAAAATTTTAATATAAAACATTCAATATTTGAAGGTTTCAGAGGACTCCATAAATTAGTTAGCCCATCTTTTTGAGTAATACGAAATTGTTTTAATTAGATAAGAAAATTGTAGACCGATTTTCATAAATTAACCTTTATAAGATACCGTTATTGTCCTTTTATTGGCAGGTGAAGTAAACAAAGGCCCATATTTCGTTTTTTTACAAGAGTTGAGATTGATTTTTTATAAAAAAATAAAAAAGACAAAATAAGAGTTTTTTTGTTGTTGAATCTTATAAAAAATAAAATGAAACAAAATATAAATTCTATTTATCCTTCAATAGGTGTCTTTTCTGTCTTTGTCGAAGATCAAGTCTGTATCTAGAAGATTATCCTAGGCTTTTCGTTTTTCAGAAAATGATTCAAAATTAAGTAAATTTTAGAAGAAAACAAAGAGCACCTGTAATCAAATACAAAGTTCCAACGGTCCCTTTGTTCTTTTATTATTTTTATTTTGCAGGTTTACGTGAAACGGACATCTGTTATCATTATAAACAAATGTACCTCATGCTTTTGTCGAGACGTGTATTTTATTCAAGAATTGACAAACGCTTATTCCATCCATTCGAAACAGGGAAAAAAAAAGTTTAATCAACAGCATGACAAATTAAGGTTCAAAAGACCACACTAACAAGACTATGCATCAAGCCATTATATTGCTTTCTTTTAAGTTGAGAGCAGCTGGTCCTATTTGAGAGAAGTCTAAAGTTAAGAAGTAAAAAAAAAAAAAAAAGTATTACAAATTCCACGAAATGAATCTGATCCTTTATAATTTACACTTTTTAAAGTTGCCCCTATAATTTTAAATTTTACATTGACAACCTTGTCATATAACTTGCCACAAATCATTCTATTAGCATGAAAACCGTAAAATAAGATGTCCAAATGTTGTCACCGTATCCAAACTCACTAAATTGGTACTCAAGATCTTCTGTCCAATATTATCCTGCCTTATTCTATCTCATGAAATCTCAGTCATTTATTTTGCGGGACCCATATAAGGTCCACGCGAGACCTATATGAGACTCACATAAATAAATAACTAAGATTCATTGAACACAATAAGACATAATAATATTGGACAGAAGATCTGAACTCCTAAATTGGATACTTGCCTAGAATTTTTCACCTTCTTCACCATATTAGATAACTAGATGACACCGCAAAACCTCCGGAAGCCTCATTAGTACATGATGCTGTTTTCACTCCTCTATTTTGTCTCCATATAGATGCACACGACATTGCAACATCCATTAGTTGAATGTTTTCCTTCGTAATAACATGGTATCGTATCTTTTTTGTCAGTAAATGAAAGCTTTAAATCACTTCTCACTCGACAACCAATCCCTTATATTTTCCTCCTAAGAATTAATCATCGTTGTTGCTCCAATCCTACAACAGTACCTTATGTCCAAATAGCTAGGGTGAAAATTTTTTTGAAGCATAAAGAAAAGCTAGGTGAGGCAGATTGGACGACATTATTGCTTCTTTAGTTCCAATAAAGGTTAAGGAGTATAAATTTCCTTCTTCAAATAGATGTTGTTGTTATAATTATTTTATTCTTATTATATACAAAATGAAATTTATTTAACATGAGCTGGATTTTACTTTGGGTGGTGACATTAGCCTCCAGTTAGAACATCTAATGGCATCAAAATGTACGAGTCTAAAAAAAAATTCATATATGCTTTTTTAGAAAAACAGTTTATATCATCTACATCTTATATTAATCGGTAGATCATCTTTAGCTTTAATTAACACCTTTAGCATATTTCATCTATATCTTAAATCGTGTGTTTTAGAAAACATTTTTAGCTATGATTTGTAATAATTATCAATAATATGTGGGTTTTTAGTAGTATTTCTAGCTTGCACATTATTGATAGACTCAAGAATCAAGTTTGAATATCAATATGATGGAATGTTTGGGTTTAGTCAAGAAATGAGGTATGAAGGGGTCAATGCAGAATATTTTAGGGTTAAGATGGACAAAATCACATTCACTAATTTAATGTCGGAGGAAAAATTTGCATGACCTATTTCTATATTTTTATTTACACATATTTATTTATATTTTATATTACATTATTTTGTATTATATATAGGTTTATCGAAAATAGCACCTCTCCAGACTTTAAGTTTCAACGGAACTCTCACTGGGTGTTGTTGTTAATGTTGGAGGGAAAATTAAAAGGCATAGAGAAGAAACAAAGTTTTCATATAAGTTTGCGAATGGGTTTAAATTTTAAGAAATTGATCAACATGTGATTATTATGACCAATCGCATTGTAAAAGATAACAAAAAGGTGGTACATGTTTATGTGAACTTTGAGAAGTATCCATTAATTGCTTTAATTGAGGCAGGTTATTAATTGAAGCAAACTCAAAAGTTTGAATTAACTTAACAAGATGAGATAAGTCAATATGGTCTATTTTTTAAAATGATAACCTAACTCAACAAAATAAGTTAAATAAATAAACTAAGGCAACTTTAAGTCACTAAGTTGAAGCAAAAGAGAAAACTAAGGAAACTTTATGTCACTAAGCTAAAGTGGAGGAGCAAACTAAGGCAAATCCAATTTATCCAATTGCACAAAAAAATAAAGGGTACTAAAAATGACCAACCAACATCTTCAGTCTATCAAGGTCTGAAATATAATAAGGGAGGACAAATATCATTAATATTGAGTGATTTTGACTATTTTGATAAGTAGGAGTTGCATATATATTTGATGAAGGGATAAATGAGACATTAAGTATCTTGTTGGCGTTTAGTGACGGTGGGAAGTCAGTTGACTTAGGTGATGACATAACTGAAGTTGATGATAAGGATGTGGCATGTCTTGAAGATATTTTTGATGAAAAGAGGGCAAATTAAAATTCTCTCACTTTAATACATTAACTAATTTAAACTAACTAATTAAGTTGACAGTGGTTTGATTTTTAATTAAATTGCCATACTTTGAAAGGAATTAGAGGGACTTAGTATTCAAAATATTTCTAATTTTGTATACATCAAGAATGACACAATTAAAATAGCAATTAAGTGTGTTAAAAAATGGGAATGGAGGTTGCATAAAAGTTTGACACAATCACAGAATGCACCTCCAATTAAATCAATGAGAGCATAACATACTTGTAGAACATATTTTAGTTGCAGTTAAATAGCGTCAAATCTTATGTAGAAATCGGAGATAGTCTAAATTAAAGTGTGTATGGTTTAAAGGAGTTGCTTTAAAGAAATATCTATAAAATATCAAATATGAAAACATAAAGGTTCAAAAGAAAAAACACTTACATGATTTTTGGTAGATCAATGGAATTGATATCATAAGTTAAGGTCCTATTTTCTGGAAATAATGGAGCACAATAAGGGTACCTTCTAGTTTATAAAATCACCTTATGGGATTTCTTACCACTAATATGTTTGCTTGGAGTCAAACATTCTCTTTCTGATTCTTCTTCTGGCCTTAATCTCTTATTTAAGAAAGGTTTTTATAAAACTATGAAGACTAATAAGGTTTTTATAAAACTATGAAGACTAATAAGGTTTTTATAAAACCATGAAGACTAATAAAATACATAAATAAAAGTCATTTGAAGATTATACATGGTAACAACGGTCAGTAATGATCTTAACGATAACATACATTCACTAATTTTGGCTGTTGTTTAGATGGAAAATAGAGATAGATAGAAATGGTTCCTTAAATGTCTTCTCTAATATATAGTTGACAATGGAAAATGGGTTTTAATGTTTGATATATAAAAAGTTAGGTTTATCAATACTTGAACTATGTTTGATTAACTAATGCTTTTATTAATTTGGTGTAGGGACTTCAATAACTTCTTGAAAATGAATTATCTTATTATGATCACACGTATTGTTTTAGACATTTGTGAGGTAATATCGATAGGCAATATAACAAAGTGAATAGATTGATAAAGGATTAAATGTGGTATGCAACAACTAAGTTTATAAATGTGGTTTGAGAAAGACAAATGAAAAGGCTTTAATTATTAGACAAATGAGTCCAATATTTAAAAAAAGACGGTAAAAACATGGATTTAATGGTATTTATCCTACTTAAAGCTAACTTGCTTGAAGGTCATAAGGAGTGCATTGATGAAAAGATTTTATTGAACTAAGAGAGGTTCTAATCGATGTTTGGATCACAATAATGAATTTATTATTTTGATAAAAGTGATATAAGGATAAAATGTAGCTATAAACAAATGAAGTAATTTATATAGTTGATAAAGAGAAGCGATTGACTTATTCTTAAGCTTAAATAATTTTATTAATTTTATACTACAAGTATACAGTATAGCTGCAACTAACATAAGGAAGTACGAGTCAATTTTACGAGGATTGTAAGTACTAATAATTACTTTTTCCTATTATTTTAACTGTTGAATCAGATTGTGGATTTAATTAAAAATTAAATTAACCAAATTAAAATAAGATTGAAACAATAATGTCAGGTAGAGGGAAATGCTATGAAAAATTGATATTAATCACATAATACCTAAGTGATGAATTGTCCTAAGAATTCTTAAATATTAATCCTTTATCAAGCAATTGAATTATTGATTATTGAACAGTGGAAATTCCTATCTTATTAATATTTTTCTCAAGACTATTAATAACTAATCCATTAATTGATTAACTAAAATCTCTTTTTAGTTAAAATGCTTAAGATTTCATTATTAATTCGTGAATTGCAATATTAAATTTAACCCTAATCTATAGGATTTATGTTGACCTATGTCTAGGTTTGCATGCAACTCCTTCTAATTATGGTAGATTTATTTACATAACAGGATTTTTCAATCTCAATTATATGAAATCAAATTATGAACTAATATTCTAGATATATTATAACAAGAATATAACGAATAATTGAATCTCAATAAATCAATCAATAAAATCACATTAAAATAAAAGATCAAATCATATTGTGATCACAACCTAGGGTTCATCAAACGTAGGAAGTAAAGTTCCTGACCATAGAAAACAAAAACAAAGACAAATATGTAGAAGAATAACTAGAAATGAAAGAAATCATAATTATAAATCTCTCTTTTTCTTCTAGTGGATCTTATTGCAATTTGGATTGAATGAAGCTCTTTATTGGATGTTATGATGTAATACTTCATATTTTCCTTGTCCTCTGATCAAAATTGTTGCTTCTTCATGTTTTTTACGACTCAAAACTATCTAAAGCTCGCCTCTCTCTGTTTTACCTCTATTCACGTCCTTATATAGTATAAAATAGGGTTTACACGATCAATATACACAGTCATGTAGGTGATCGTAAATCTCCAAAAATACCTGAATTTATGATTTTATGCAGGCATAGAGACTTACACAGGCGATCTCATCATCTTCTTATGATATTGAAATTACTGTTTCCTTAAAAATCATTTAATCTTCACTACTTTATATATATATATATAAAAGAAAAAATTAAAAGGTATTTGAATTAGGTTATAATGGTTCCAAAGGGATGAATAGGTTAACAAAGGAATGGAATAGAAAAAATTTTCATAATTAGCAAAGTGACAAGTAATAAATCAAGAGGTATATCAATTGTTAAAATAGTGCTCTAAAGGCAATCACTTTGAGCACTTTTGGACCAACTTTATTTTGATTAATAACGTGAAAGGCAATTTTTATTAATTTGATGTTCATTTATTTATGAATTGATGTCATTCTTAAATCGAATTAACCAAGTCCATGATATAAAACATAACATGAAGGAAATCATATTGAAATCGTGAAATGAGATTCCTATCATATGCAATTATGTTAGTATCTAAATTATCCCTAGTCATAGGATTAATGAGTTAGGACATTGTTAATACGGATAGACTAGCACATGTTATTATACTCCTTGACTTAATCAAGCAGTGGATCTTATAAACTATAAGCATGAGATGTTTAGAGTTAACATGTGGATGCTTATTAAGAGTAGTAAGTACATCGGATGACCTGTTATGAGATTATCATATGGATGATCTATCAAATGTCAGTGATTAATCTCTTTATAGAAATGGTGTAAATATCCTTAGACTTGAGGTACTCAAGGATATCTTAGATACTGATCCTGTGTTTTGATACCATTCCTTATTGCCTCAAGATGAGGTCGCTTATATGGTGATGATTGGGTACAACTATTGGTATTCGAAGGTAATTGGGTAGCCAATAAAGGATTCACCACTCCTAATAAAAGGAGATAATATGCATGACCTCTTGTCGAGGTCATTACTCGAGAGTCTCTGGCTAGAGCAATTATGTGTCATGAAAAGAGTCTTCAACGACAAATAAAGTAATGAGATCCTCAGGATAATAACTAACATTACTTGGACTAGAATTGACATAGTCAGTCTAGTGAGACTTGACACATGGCCTATATTCTAAACCAAGTGGAGTATAGGATGGCAAAGGGACGAATTGCATGGTAATTAACAAAGGAAAGGTTCGTAAGTAAGATAATTAACTATCGAAGAGTTTGAGTGTTAATCCACTTACATTATGGTAAATTGGCATCATGAAACCTTTCATGATTTGTTCATATTAAGAGTTAATTTAAGTGACCAAAATAACTGAGAACTTAATGGTCGCACGCATAAAAGATCGAATGAAAAAAAAAGTGTGTGACCAACTTAATGATAGGTGGTACATAAATGAGTTTGCACACAAATTTTTACCCAAAAACATACTCAATAGAGAGGCCAAGGGTCTTAAGAGTTCTGGAAGTTGAGAGGAGTGATCTTGAGATTTATTCATGCAATCTTAAGCAATTTTTTGCATGAGAATAATTGCATGAAAGTTGGTCTTAGTCTAACTCTCACTAAAGCATCTACTTAAACTCATCTTTTTTAGTGCTCTAACAACCCTTACACACTGGTTTTTCTTCATCTTTGCGTGCTCTCTAAAGGCTAAGGAAGGTGTTTGGTGTTTGCTACAACCCAAACAAGGAGAATATTTAAGAAAGGAGGAGTATTTGAGGTACATATGTTACAATTTTATGTTCTTATAATATATTTATACATGCACATAGATTCTGGATTTTTTGGGGACGATGCAGGGTTGGAATTTTATTTTTGACACTTACACTACCTTGCCATGTATGTGATACATGGATCCATGGCTTCCTAATATTATTTATTTATATAACTCTGATGTGATTGGAGTACGGGCTATAGAAGAATCAAACTAATATCTTCACTTAAAATGCTAGTGAAAGTATGAGTCTTGTTTTTACTGTAACACTTATTTAGGCTTCTAATTTTGATTTTTAATGAAATAAGTTATGGTTAGATTTGAAAAAGTTACAACTAGGAATCCAAAACCCCTAGTTTATTGGGGGTGCTGACTTCAATTGCTCTTTAAAATTGAATGAGGTGGAGAGTAGCAGGAAGTTTTATCTTAGTTCAACTAACAAACTCTCTAATTTCCTAATAAAGATGGATTTGGTGGATCTAAACTCAACTGGAAGCTTGTTCACATAGAGTAGTAATCAATATGGGAGCTTGCTCATAAGAAAGAAATTACATAGATTTTTAGTCAATTCTACTTTGCTCAATCAATTTCCTAACTCTTTTGTTCACTTTTGAGAGAATCTAATGTTTGATCATTCCTATATGCTAATAAAAAAGGATGGTTAAAAGTAGAACAAGGCAACTCCTTTAAAATTTTTCAATCACATCACTAAGATAAAAGGATTCTGTTGGGACCCGATCCGGGAACCGGATCCCAATCGGAAAACGTAACACGAATACAGAAACAAATGCGAAAAGCGAAGAACAAACCAAAGAGAAGGCGAAAGCAATTGCGAATTGGCT
>JANIPM010000006.1:65250789-65261899 GCA_027478405.1 Erythroxylum cassinoides
GCAGAGGTGGGTCAGCTGGGATCTTTTGGATGACCTAGTTAGGATTTATCAGTTTCTTGTATATTGTTTAGACTGATACTTTGGACAAGATTATGTAATTATGGATTTGGGTAATGAAAAGAAATTTGGTTTCAATTTTAGTGATATTTATATTTGATGCCATGTGGATTTAGTTGGTTGCTCGGTAGTGCACCTTTATCGTGGGATACGTGTCGGAGCGACCTACGGGCGTCCCGATGTGTATCCTACGGTAAGGGGACGCTACAATCTACACCATGCTTTTGTTTATACCCCTTTGCAACTAGTTTGGCCTCATACCTTTCAATTTCTCCTTTTTTTTAGCTTATAAACTCATTTAACCCTAATTTCTTGATGACTACTTGGTAGTTTGATAAACTCACAATGTCATTTTTCTGAGTGGAATGAATTTCTTCCTTTATAACTTACACCATTTCTTATCTTTAACAGCCTCTTAAAATTTTAAAGATTCATTATATGCAAATAGATAAAAAAGAATCTCACCGTCTATTTTTTTGGTAGCATCATAGAGTTCTCTTATACTTCAAAATCTTTGAGGTTGTTTGTTTTAGCTTGTTGAGGAAACAGTTAGTGTGGAAAGAGTTGAACTCTTGCCTTTAATGAAATTATGTCGGTTATAATATTAATATTATAGAAAAGTACTTTTGAATTGATCTCATCCTTTAAGAATTGCAATTTTTCTTTAAGGAATAATGCGTATTTTTTGTTGGGCGTTTCCTGGAAAAAATCGGCACATCTTACTCTGATTTCTTATGAAAGATATTCAATGTACTAGAATAGAAGTTAAAGAAGGTATTTATGTTAGGCGTGTCCTTTATACGGAAATTAGAGGGCAGGGATCCATTTCCTTAACTCGTACTCGATTCAACAGTTCCAATTATTCCTTTCATTGGAATATTGGCAAAAATGGGATTTTGTAATAAAAAAGGATATCCCATTAGTAACTCGGCCCGA
This sequence comes from Erythroxylum cassinoides, assembly GCA_027478405.1. Classification (NCBI taxonomy): domain Eukaryota; kingdom Viridiplantae; phylum Streptophyta; class Magnoliopsida; order Malpighiales; family Erythroxylaceae; genus Erythroxylum; species Erythroxylum cassinoides. The sequence continues at coordinate 65,251,783 of JANIPM010000006.1, forward strand.
GTTGATTCATTAGATTATGATATTATCACCCAATTTGAGTATTTATGCACAAATATTTTTCATTATTATAGTGGATCCTAAAAAAAGAGTTTGTATCAAATAAAATATATACTTTGACTTTCTTGTATTAAAACTTTGGCTTGTAAACAAAAAGTTACTTTATGTTTTTTTAAAAGATTAGGCTCGAAATTCATGGAAGAATTTTTTATGGAAGAACAACACAATCTTTCTTTGATTTTCCCAAGAGCCTCTTTTATTTCACAAAAGGTATATAAAGAGCGGGTTTGGTATTTGGATATTCTTTGTATTAACGATTTAGTCAATCATGAATAATTTGTCATGAAAAGATGTAAATTAAATCCAAATTTAGTGTCCCTTCCAGTCAAAAATTGGGTTAGCATAATTACTAGTCAATAGAATATGCCTCTCTCTCATTCCTTTCTTCATTCATGGTTCAATATTTTGGTATCTTAGGCATAGAGGAACCACACCAATCCATCCCAAACTTGGTGTTTAAACTCTATTGTGGTGAAGATACTGTAGGGAAGGTCCTACAAAATAATAACTTAACGCAAGGATGATAAAAAGTGTAACACCCCCCGAGGGATTTAAGTTATTACTCTATAAAGAAAAATGGCAATTTTTAAAAGATGATATTAATTCAGAAGCACCTTTTCATAATGTTAATATTATAACCGACAAAATTCCATCCTCTATTTTATATATCCATACAATAGAGTCCTTGAGTTTTTAAAATAGTGTATAAATAAGTGCTTCATGGGTCTTTTGTCGAAATATAATGGCCTTCCTATTTCTTCTTTTTCTTCCTTTTCTTTTTAGTTTTATTTATCATTAATAGTATAAAATTTAATCAAATCAACATATTTTTTGTTTTACACCCCACGTCCCAAATTGAGTCTTGGATCATTAGATAAAAATCCAAAGATGAAGAGAGAAACAAAAAATATCACTACTATGTAAACAAAGAGTTTTAAAGTAAGCATTACACAATAACAAAGTGTTTTAAAGTAAGCATTGCATAATCTCTAAAATCTTTTTTGGTTTTGAAAAAAAGAAAAAGAAGATAGATTCTCTCTTTTCAGTTAGGTTTTATATCACATAAAATATTTTGAAAATAAGAGATAAAATGGGTTCTAGAAATACAAATTAATTTTCTAAATTAATTTTTAATATTAATAAAAGCCAAGTCGTTCAGAGATCTCAGATCAAATCAATATATCAATCGATTAGACCGAGAACAAAATTTTGTCAAGCAAAAATGTCATAGTTACAGGAGTCTATATATCGCATATAGGTTTTATATTTTGTATATTTATATTTATATTTTGTTATATTTATAATAGTAATGTGGCATAACTGTTAAGGTAAATTCGAGACCTAAAAGATCAAATGTAAGGAGACATAGACAAGTCAAACCCTTATGAATTCTAAGGTAATACAAATTCATCATTCAAAGGGAAGTACACTACTCAAGAATTTAAAGTTTCATTTAAAAGGAAACAGTTTGAGAAGGATCAATTGTCCTAAATGAATTTCTAGATCTGTGGATTTATCAATATCAACTTTTTAAAACGATAAAAAATTGTCGGCAATTCTGTATGATCAACGTATGATCAAAAGAAAATTATGAAGACCATTTCACTCCACAAGGATCAAGATCAAATAAGTCTTCATTCTCCTTCTATTGAAAGAATAAATATTTCTCATCCTTCATTAAATAATGATAAAGTTAAACATAAATTATTTAGTTCAAATCTTTCAAGGCAATTAACTGTGGAGCCATATAAGGTAGGAAACCCTCAAGTACAGTTCTGAGGAAAGGAAATTACTCATCTATTCATGAAAGATGAGAAGGAGATGAATAATCATCTGCTTCTAGAAGAAATTGAAGAATTTCTTAGGAATCTTATAAGATCCAATCCCTTAAACGGACTATATAATGTACTTCATCTGTTGGGCTACGGGTGAGAATTTTACCAGAGATTTCTATTGTTTCAATCTTCCCTTGTGTAATTCTTGTTGAAGCATATATTTAAGGGTGGTTGCAGGCCGAAAGATTTCAAAACGGACTCCTTGTTCATTAGATAGAAGATAGAGATCACTAAGATTTTTGGATCTGTTGCCGAACTTGTTCCAGTCTGGTCTGGTATGGAATGAAGTTATAATTATAGAATCAACTTGATTATCATATTATAGATTATAAGTTCATAACCTTAGCCCATTCTCATTTTGGGTGAACTCGACCATATACCAAATCCACTTTTATTGGGAAGCATCGAATACACCCATAATTCTGGTAGCAACATGTATCAAAGCTAACATAGGAGTCTGTCCTTTTATGGCATCCAGTAACCATACACGAAGAGGGAATTGAGCTGATTTAGCAATTACACCCAAAATAATATAATTGACACACAAAATAACAAATAAATAATTCACCTTATTATTAGTAATCAATTTATTGAAAATTTCTAACAAATCCCTAAATTCGTCTGGCTTGAGAAAAACTTTTTATGCCTCCGTTGCCTTTTAGGAGGCTTAAGCCCTATAGAAATTGTCTACCTGATACTGTCCCTTCACCAGCTCAAATTAACAAATTTTTTTACTCTCGAATACCTAGCTCAGTAATTAATTCTTTAGATGCAAACTACCTACACCTAACAGTCTTCTCCTAATATGGAGGAAAACTGTATCTCTCTTCTTGAACACTCGAATCCTACAAGGCATGTTCCTCAAACTTCACATCTCTACTAAAAACAACTTTCTTATGAACGGGGGTCAAAATATTTGTACTTTTTAGGGTTCTCGACATAACCAATAGGACACCATATTCTTACTCTTATCATCAAGTTTCTTGCTTTCTTATTTAAAAACATGAACATAGCCAATATATTAAAAAAACTCTTAAGTGCCTCACATTTGGTTTCCATCTACTTCATGCTTCTTGAGGGGTTATTGTCTCCAAACTCTTTGTCAGTGAACGGCTCAAGAGATAAACATCATATGCAATTGCCTCAACCCAAAATTCCTTAGGCATATTTTTACTTTTTTGCATTGTCCTTGCCATGATAAGAATTATCCTATTCTTTCTCTCTGAAACCTTATATTGTTGTGGTGCTTTTAAGACTATCATAGGATGTTGAATATCATTTTTCTCATAAAATACCTTCAACTCATTAAAAGTGAACTCTCCACCTATATCAATTTTTAAAGCTTTAATTTTTTAATCCACTTTCCTTTCCAACAAAAAGATTGAATTTTTTAAATGTCTCAAAAACTTCCCTCTTATGCTTAAGAAAAGAAGCCAAAGTCTTCCTCGTGTGATCAGCAATAAGGAACATAAAATATGAGCACTTACTGAAAGATTATTGCTTGATAGGATCACACACATTTGCATGCGCAAGTTGTAGAGGCTTGGCTGCTCGTAAAAATGATGCCTTCGGAAAGCTCTTTATTGCATGTTTTTTGGATAGACATGCCTCACACAATTGATTCGAATGGTTCATTTCAAGAACTCTTTCACCATATTCTTTGCTCCTATCATTTTAAGCCCTTCAAAGTTAAGGTGTCTGAATCTCATGTACAAAATCCATGAAGGATCTTTGACACAAGCTTGTAAACACTTCACTTATGTTGTTTTCACATTTAACATGAATAATGGATTCTTTTTCATGATAACTTTAGCATCAAGTCTATCATATTGATTTCAAAACCACAAATAATTAGTTTCCGTTTTCACATTTTGCTCCCTCTTTAAAAGTTAGTTGATGTTTAAAATATTTCTCTTCATTTTTGGGATGTAGTAGACATTGTTGAGCAGTTTATGGTCTCCATCCTTTATGGCCAAAATCATCGATCCTTTTCTCTTAATCTCTACCTTTGTATCACCTCCAAAATGAACATTCCTAGTAACCTTTTGTATCCAACTCCATAAATTTGCATCTGTCCCCTATCACATGGTTGCTTGCGCCATTGTTGAGATTCCACGTGACTTCTTTTTCTATAAACTCTTCCTTTTGAGAAAACAAAAGAGCATTACCTTCCACCTCCTTGTGCTCAATAAATTTTGCCTCTCATCACAAATTTTAGTTTGACGTTCCTAATAATAGTGACCATTCTTCCCACATGCATAACACTATACTTGGCTTTTATCCTTTCTCCAGTTATTATTTCTTCCTCATCCAAGACCCTTTGAGAGCTCCTATTTCCAACTTCATGAAATGAAATTAACTCACCTTTTTCTTGATCGTAACCACATTCTTGGCCACATCCTCAACCTTTACCATGACCTCGACCTCTTCCTCCATTATGATTTTTCTTATAATTGAAAGGAAAGTTTGCTTGAAAAACTTGCATCATCAGTTCTTGTTGGATCCTCTTCATTCTTTCTTCATAAGTTAATAACGATCCATTTAACTTGTCGATGTTCATGGACTCTATGTCCTTTGATTCTTCAATCACCACTACCACATAATTGAATTTCATGTTGAGAGAGCACAAAATCTTCTTTACTACTTTTGTATCTTCAATCTTTTCATTGAGCTACTTCATTTGATTCACCACTACTAATACTCGAGTACCCAATTTTTCTTCATCAAAATTGATCAAACTCAGCCCTTATAGTTTGGAGCCATACCTTCTTCCCTTTATCAACTCCAACCATAGAAGTCTTTAGAATTTTCCCTGCATCCTTGACTCTTGTCATATTAGTTATCTTCATGAACATGTCATCATCTAGCCTGTCACGACCTGATACCACATCAGGCACATGACAACCACCGTATACCCAAGCTAAGGATACTCACAGTACTCTTAACACAACTACGTAAGGCTAACTGAATATCTTTTAAAAAAATTTGGACATCACAATGACCATATTTTGAAAATCCCAAAACTCAATCACAACACCTGCAATTAGTTTTAAACGCACTTCTATACTCACATTTAAAACTCTACCACAACTTCTGGATTTTTAAGTCCACTCAAAAGCAATCTCAGTGATAGTACCAAAAGTTCATACATAAGGTCTTTTACAAACTACAAGACAGTTAGAACTAATTTATAAAATCATAAAGCATATCAATATAACCAATCTAATAAAAATAATAGTTCATGAGCTACTATACAACAAAAGTACAAACAGAGACTATCCATGTGCGGTAATGCTTCGAAAATGTCAAAACACCGCACGATACATTCAGAGGCTCAAGCTCACTAAGTTAACCTACATGGTTGGAATGCGAAGGGGGTGAGTACACTATGTACTCAGTGAGTAGGAAAAAACACATATCGCAATAGAACTCGATACATATTAAGACGGTGTAGATAACCAAAATGTGAACATACATGGAATAGAAATATATAGGCCTAGCCTATGACTCAATGCATACTGTTTAGAATCCACACAGGCTAGCCTATTAATCACTCATCTGGTGAACATAGATTCTAGTTCCAGTGCATAAAAGCAGAAAAATATCACATGTATAAATCAAATATCATCAGAAAATAAATCCCAAAATAAGCCCAAACAATCATGTGTGACATCACTAGTTGGCCAAACTAGTGTGCACACCCATTGATCCTCGGTGTTGGCTCGACTTTTATTTGTGGTGAGTTCGAACTATAGTCAACAAGAGCATCATGACCCTAGGTGATGGCCTCGTTGATGTCCAGACACTTGGTGTAGAATCACTCGCAAGTCCTGTAGAAAGATGTCAATACGAGGACTCGACTTTTATGTATTAGCATCAAGGGTACGAGGGTCGCTTAATCAGCTGTGCTTAGCACACAATTGGTCATTCGTTACCTCACTAATCTAAAAAATTATATAGAAACATTAACTACAAAAATCAAGTAAGGCATTATGCCTTTATTTATCGGTCCAACCGATAAAATAAAACCTTGTCATGGATCTAAGCCAAAAGAGAACAAAAATATGCAACATATATGAATCAATTATGCATATGTAAATTCCAAAATATTATTTCATGCAACAAAAGTCATTTTTTGCACTCCAAGTGCAAAGTTATTGAAAAATGTAGTTTCAGAAAATAAAATATTGTCCTTTTCACTTCAAGTGTAGGTTTGTTAAAAATAATATCATTTCTCAAAATACGTAATAAAAATATCATTTGCACTCCAAGTATAAAGAGTTATTCAAAACAATGTCATTTATTAAATACACAAGTATACTAGCATCCACTTGAGATTCAATTCTAGTATGTATTACCTAGGTTTAAAATTCACATACCAATCATCATGCATGTCTTAGGATGTTCTAATCCCATTTGGGAGATATAGTTTCCCCAACTCACCTCAAAGAACATGTACACTTCCTTAACTTCAACAATACTTGGTACGAGCTCCTCGATTCACAGCTCTCGAGCCTTTACATATAAAAACGGACACACAATGTATTTACTACTTAAACATGATTTTCATATTTATACACCACCATAACCAAATTCATCCTTAATCAACATATGCCAATGGGTTTTATAATTCACTTACTAATTTTACTCAATGTCTCCTCAACCATCAAGCTAACCTAACATTATGTACAATGTTTACATCCTTTTCTTCCTAATGTTCCTTTATGAAGAAGTTGTCTTCTTTTAATTATAACTCTCTCTACAAAAATCCAAATGCCATGATTCAAACTTCCATTAGTATTAATATATCAAAAAATTACAAAAACAGTATCTCCCTTTAAAATATAATCTCCATCCAAATTCTGCCCTATCTCTAGTAAGAAACAACCTGGCAACCAATAGTTAAACCATAATAAATCATTATCAATACATCTCCTAACAAAACCGTTTCACAGGAGCATTAATAAGACATCAATAATCATTTTTTATGTTTTATACTTTCACTAATTCAGATTTTAAGGTCCTCAAAAATCAGGAAATAATACAAGGTTCCTGCACAAGGGTCTATCATAGGCAATATTATGGAAACAAGCATGACTCGAGCTCTAGTCATTATTTTGTCAAGACACTTTCACATAGGTCAATTTAAGACCTATATCTACAACTTTCATTCTTTGAGGTTCTTTAAATTCGAGCTCTAAGAATATAAAATACAGATAGAAAGAGAAAGATGAAATTGAAACTAGAATTTCAACTTACCTTGATAACTTCTTTCCTTCTCCTCTTCTCTTCCCTTTTTTCTCCCCTTCTCTTCTCATTTTCGTTTTTCTCCCTCTTATAACCCTATGGCAGACCTTCACCCTTACTTCTATTGCTTTTTCATCCATTTTCTCTAGAAAATTCAAGAAGGTCAATCTAGTCTATGATTCACCATTCCATTGGTCCATATATCACCATTCTATTGGTACATATGTTATCCTTCTATTGGTCCATATGTTATTAATTTATTAGTCCATATGTCACTTACTTTAGGCTCCACATGTCACTCATTTTAAGCCTCTATATGTCACTACTTGTAAGGCTACACATGTCACCAATTGTAAGGCTACATGGGTCACGATTTGTAAAGCTACACATGTCACCATTCTATTGTTCCACATGTCACAAGTCTAAAGTGCCATTTGTCACAAACTTAAAGGGCCACTTGTCACAATTATACTTAAGCCACTTGTCATCCATTTAACTGAGCCATTTTTCACATATTCCCAATGCCACATGTCACCATTTCATAGGCCTAATCAACCTAAATTTCCAAGGATAAATTTGTCTTGTTATTTAACATTTTTATTAAACTAGATAGGCATATCACCTCATTAATTCCTCAATTGTAACAATAAATTCCAAATTCACTAATTATAATCCATCAAAACAAAATTCAAGATAAAATCAGCATACAATTACATCATGATCAGTAAAAACCTTTCATATCTTGGAACATGTCAATTGAGTGCATATACTATCTTGCTATTTTTTTTCTAAATCATGATTCATATATGTATACGAATATTATATATGTGAATGAAATGTACCTCGTAAATTCTTAAATGAAATAACTTATGTGAGTCAATCTAACAGTTTAATCTCTTAACAATTTTAGGAGGCAAGATATTATAACTTGATAGCCCTTAATGAATAATTGAATGTGCACTTTTTTCTCTCTTCTTTGCTAATTACCAAGCTTCTAGTTCATTTATAGTTGTAGTATCCTTATCTATGGGATCTTCATATCCTTTCTCAACAAGGTTCTATAAGCTATGAGACCCAATTATTACCTTTATGCACAACATCCATCAAATATAGTTTATTTTAGTTAGTTCTGGGTATTGGAAGGTGTTATTAGCTTTAGTCATCATTTGAATAAAACTTTGACACCAATTTGAAGCTATAGTAAGTTACAAGTATAGATTCTTAATATAGATGAGGAAGAAGAAAAGAAATGGTTAATTGAAAAAACTTTTATTTCTATATTTCAACTTCTTATTTCCATCTTATAATAACTAATTACAAGTCTTTTTATTGGCCTAAATATCAGCTATTAACTAAAAAAATGTATAGTATAGAATTCTAAACAACAGGCATTATATCTAAGCAACCTTTAATAAAATAGTTATAACTTTCTTTACAAAACTCCAATGAACCTAAAATTTGCGTTATTTAAACTATAGTTAGTAAGCTTTAAATTCATAGTGGTTCACCAACAAAAACATTCATTTGCCTTTCCAAAACATCCCTTACATTCACCACTACTGAAGAAGTCATGTTTAATTAATTGAAAAACTCTAAACAATTTATTCATTTCTTATTTATATGAATTAAATGACGATGCATTATTTCATCTCTTTATTAAATCCGATATTATCTTTTTCATCATCTTTTTCATCACTTTTACTTTTTTTGACCTTCTACTTTCTCATCTCCATTTCTTAATGAGATGTATCAATACCTCCCTCCTTTAAAATGCACATTATTATTGTAAGCCCTATCCTTAAACCACTGTACCAAAAATTAGTCAGTTGATTTATTATTCATTTAATCATTCGATGATCAAGAACTACAAGTGGACATTTTTGAAGAGAATATGGAAGTTGATATTGGATTGGATTAGTAGCAAAAACATGTTTCTTGAGTTGTGAAATATGAAAAACATTATAAATTTTCGTATCAATTGGTAACTCCAAGTGTTATGCCACAACTCCCACTTATTGTTTAACACGAAATTGCTTAAAGTATAGAGAAGAAAGTTTATGGTTAGATTTATAGTGCACACTGGTTTGATGATAGTATTGTAGTTTCACATAAATCCAATTATCAATACAAAAATATGATATGTTCATCCCTTATCAGCCAATTATCGCATTTTGTTTTGTGCCTGATGACTATGAATCAATCAACTGAATTACAGCTTCATGATTACTCTGTATTTGATCAATCATTAAATCCCTTAAGTCTCTTAAAAATACGGAATATGCATTAGAGGTAGAAATCTATATAACACTTGAAAAGGAGAATATTAGATAGTAGTATGGAATGTAGTATTATACTACCATTCAGTAAGTGCCAACAATTTACTCCAAGCCCGAGGGCAATCACCAACCATACAACTTAAGTAAGTCTCCCAAGTCCTACTAAGGAATTTTGTTTGCTCGTTGATTTGATGATGATAGGCGAAAGGTAGAGCCCATGTTGTTTATATACAAAATTGAGATACACCTAAGCAACTTTGGTAATTGACTATGGATGAGCTAATGGCATTGTGAGCATATTTAGAGAAACAATCAATAAGTGTAAATGACACTATACCTATCAAATTTAGTTAACCCTTCGATGAAGTCTAAGCTAATATTTTTCCAATCAAGCTTTAGAAATGGTAATGGTTACAACTTGCAAGGAAGAGCTATAGGTTCGTACTTATTTTTCTGATAAGTTTCATATGCTCTGATATACTCACTTACATGCGATTGCATTTACTGCCAATAAAAATACAAGGCCTATCTCTTGTAAGTAGCCAAAAATCTTGAATGTTTTGTTAAGTCAAGATGACTTTACTTAAATATAATTTTGACGTATAACAAAAAGAGATCAAATAAAAAGACAAACAAAGCAAACGCATACAGATGAAAGACACAGACGTAATTGAATTCAGACACAGACGAAGTTGAAGTTAG
>JANIPM010000006.1:65261999-65286843 GCA_027478405.1 Erythroxylum cassinoides
TATTTGATAACAAGACAATTTTTTATTATATTTTAATATTTAAATTTTATTTAATTTTTAATCAATATTATAACAATCTAATATTAGTTAAATTTTAAATCGTAAATTTTTATCTTATAAATTCAACTTTTTCAAATATTAACTTTTTTGATAATTCAAATTTTAGAATATATTTTCACCAAAAAAATTAAAGTTTCTTCTAATAAAGTTTAAATTTGAAGTAATACTTATAATCCAAAATTAATTAACTAGACTTTAAAGTTGAAATCTTTTTAAATTTTAATCTCACTCAAGCCTGATCCCTGCAACAGGGCCGGGTTAGACCCATGACTGACCCGATGATGTTGTGTAAGAAATCCAGACTGCAGGGTTAATAGCATAAATAAAGCAAAAACCAGTGACCAGAGGTGTAAACCTCCCTAATTATTAATCATGCTATTCTCCTTCACCTAGAAACAAAAAATTGCATGCAATAATGATTAACTCCCTTTTTCTTCTCTCCAAGAAAGCCCTAATTCGGAAATCTCCCCAAATACCAAGCCTTGAGCTAAACTGAATTCGCAAACCCCTATTCTATTCAATTCCGAAATCGCCAAGGAAAGGAAGAGACGGGAAGATTCATCGCCGGAGCAGGAGTAGGATAAACGATGCCGTCTCACGGCGATCTGGACCGTCAGATCGAGCATCTGATGCAGTGCAAGCCGTTGCCGGAAGCGGAAGTAAAGGTCTTATGCGAGCAAGCGAGAGCGATCCTCGTCGAGGAGTGGAATGTCCAGCCGGTGAAATGTCCGGTCACCGTCTGCGGCGATATTCACGGCCAGTTTCACGATCTCGTCGAGCTCTTCCGTATCGGCGGAAACGTCCCCGATACCAACTACCTCTTTATGGGTGATTACGTAGGTCCGTCGTCATGTCTGTGAATTTCATGTTGCAATTTGCAAATGAGAAGTAATAGGATGACGATTTTTGTTCGACGGATTTTTTATTCTGGGTGTTTCTAGAATTAGTTGCAAATGTACGATGTTATGCTTTATAGGCGTTAAGAATTTTGTGAGTGAAACTTGTTATTTTTGTCGTAGTTTAGAGTTCTAGAAACCTGGAAAGCTCCTTTTTTTGTTGAGCACGTCATAGAAACTGTGGAAAGATTTAGTCTACCGCGGGGACAATCGGTGTTAGTTTATTTGAGATCGTTTATTTTTGTATCACATTATATGAAATGAAAAATGTACATGTATATATGCTCAAAAGAACTGCTTTGCATGAAAACAATATAAACTTGTTGAAAACATGGCTTTGCCTTGTATGAAGTTGATTGATATAATGCAGGAATCTAGTGGTTCTATAGAGATAGGAAGAGAAGTAAATTTATAAATTAAAAACCTTTACGTTGGTTGTTTAACCAATGTAGTCTTTATTAATTGCACAGGAATTTGGTTCTATAATTGAGGAAGAGAATTAAATTTATAAGTTTTAAACCTTTACATTATTTGTTTAACCATGTAGTCTTTATGAATTGGATTGAAAGTCTGAAGTTGTTGCAAATATCCAGAAGGAGAGGGTATGTATGGAGTTTGTATTGGAGCCACCTGCATTAACATGATACGATGGCCTTTGGACAACTAGACATGTGCCATCCTTGATTCATAACGCATCAATGCTCTTAAAGGGAATAGAGTTTGCTGGAGTAGATGATTGATATTTGTTAAACTTTGTCTGCCTTTTGAAAATGCCACGATTTCTTTAGGTCAGAATACCTTGTTTTGCTAATTCAGCTTTGATATTGTAAACTCAAACATGCGCTCACAGGCTTTGTTTCATTATTAACAAAAATTCCTTATCATTTCACCTTTGTTAAACATTTTGCAGATCGAGGATATTACTCAGTGGAAACAGTAACTCTTTTGGTGGCACTCAAAGTTCGATATAGAGATAGGATCACAATTCTAAGAGGGAATCATGAGAGTCGTCAGATTACTCAAGTGTAAGTGCTTTATTTGAATGAAATCATATGAAAACCTGAATATTGGCATGAAATAAGAAGCTGAACTTTCTTCTCTTTCTGTAGGTAATGAGTATGAGCAATAATCTAAACTTATGAGTGTTTGAATTAAGAGATTAGATAGGATAAATGAGAGATAGAATTGAATGTCTTGTTCTACTGCCTTTCTTTCTCTGTTTTAGTCATATTTCATTACTGTAGTTACATTAAACAGCTTAATTTTCTTTTTCAGGTATGGATTTTATGATGAGTGCTTGAGAAAATATGGAAATGCTAACATATGGAAGTATTTCACTGACCTCTTTGATTACTTACCTCTGACTGCTTTGATCGAGAGTCAGGTTTTACTTTTTTACCACTGCCTTAACATTCAACCTACGTGATATTTCTAATCTCTGAGGTCTCATCTAATCACCCTTGGTCATTATGCTGCAGATCTTCTGCTTACATGGTGGACTCTCTCCTTCTTTAGACACACTAGATAATATCCGTGCCTTGGACCGGATACAGGAGGTACACCTGCAATTATTTTCTTCCACTGCAGTTTCATTTGTATATATGTTGCTTGAGCCAATTTTTGGAGTTTTGAAATAAATTGTTCTACAACTATGAAATTTTGTTTGTTTGATTTTACCTGCTAATCGCATTGTTATAGATGGTATGTCTTATCTAATTAACATTTGATACTGTCAGTGCTGGTAAATATAATGAAACCATTTGATTATTCTATAAAACTAGCATGAATTGGCTGGTAGTGAATTGATGTTTATGTATCTTGTTTTATGCTTTCTTTTCATGCATGAAACCATGTTTTCCTTAAAAAAAACAATTTTAACTCCTATAAGCAATTGTGCGAATGAAATCTCTTCCTATGAGAAATTTGGTTGACTAGGCTGATGTGAATAAGTTGATGTCCATGCTAGAATGTTACATGACATGACTAATCTCATTTGCTTAGTCCACTGGGTTCTTAATATTTCATTGTGTGGATTGCGTTAAAAAAACAGTGGTTTTCACATTCATGTTTTTTATAAGTGGCGGCTATTAATTCTTGTCTGGTCATTAGGTTCCTCATGAAGGTCCAATGTGTGATCTCTTGTGGTCTGACCCAGATGATCGATGTGGGTGGGGAATTTCTCCTCGCGGAGCTGGATACACATTTGGGCAGGATATTTCTTCACAGTTCAACCATACTAACGGTCTGACTCTTGTTTCTAGAGCTCACCAACTTGTCATGGAAGGATACAATTGGTCCCAGGTTTGTTGATTCAAGTTAAGAAAGATTTGGTTTTAGAAGTGAAGTTCTGTTGCTATCTCTAATATATTATACTTGTAATTTTTGCAGGATAAGAATGTTGTCACAGTGTTCAGTGCACCAAATTATTGCTATCGATGTGGAAATATGGCTGCAATACTTGAGGTTGGGGAGAATATGGAACATAATTTCATTCAATTTGACCCAGCTCCTCGTCAGATTGAGCCAGATACCACACGCAGGACTCCTGACTATTTTTTGTAATTTGTGTAGCTCCCAGCTTTAAATTTTCTGTTTGTTTATCATGGTTTTATAGATGCAATTATGAAATAGAGAATTTTGATGTTTTCCTCAACAAGGGACAAGAAGGAACATTTGTTGTTATCATTCTTTGCGTTTGAGTGAAAATTCGTCCCACTGTTTCTTCATTGGTATGACATTATAGGTTTACTGTGTAGGTGAATTTTTGTCTGTCTTAGAAAGATAAAGAAAGAAGCAGGAACCACAACAATTTCTTGACCTCATTGGTCCGAGTTTCTGAATGTATCTGATTTTTTAAAGTGCATATTTATTAGTTTTACTTTTATTTTTGATTGAAGGCTGTTATAGGACTCCTCTTTTCCTTTTCTGTTTTTGCAAGTGCTCTGTTATACTGCATTAGATTTGACCTCGCATGAGATAACTCCTGTCGTGGAGGTAAGAATGACAGGCTTCTGAATCCTGCCATTTTGTGCGGATGCAACTGAGGTAACAAGCTTATTCATTATTGCATGTGATGTTTCTTAATGTGGAGAATGGCACTGACACACCATTATCCGGGGATACTAAGCAGTATTTTGAACCACCCTGAATGAAGAATGAGATTCCTTCGCAAGAAGCGCCGTGGATCCAGCAATTGTTTATTTTTCCGAAGGCAAAAGTCTACTATTTTTCATGGATATCGTCATCCTTAGCTACAAATGTGTTACAATCAAAATTTTGACATCATTATGTAATTAATTTACCGAGAATTGAAGAGAAAGACGAATATATAAAGAGTTTGAGAGATGGTTGAGAGAAGATAAAGAAAGCGGGAGCGCAGAAAAATGAAGACGTTATTTATGTTGATCTCCTGTCCTACATCTTGATTGTAAGTTTTGTATCACTCTGATGGTTAATTAAATTTGGATATTATATTATCTTTATACATACCAATTCTTTAATCACCTCAATTCATAAAATTAGAAATTGCATTATAATTCAAGATCCACGTGCTTTTCTAAAATGTAAAGAACCAAGATAATGGTTGAATGGTAGAGTTTCATTTGTAAAGATGATTTTTAAAGATTCCTTTTTGCATAAATTTATATATAAGGAGTAGCTTTTTATACTCTAAAACAGGCAAGTGAAATAATGAAATAGCACCAAAAATAAAAATTGGAACAGCTTATCTGAGAATGCAAAGCATAGTAAAAATCACTACATTAAGTCAGAAATTTTCCATCTATGGTGCAGCAGAAAAACAGGATTTGACCTCAAGGTTAACGTCTCCTCCACCAACTTCGGTGCAATTCAAAGGGCATAGTAGAATCTGTCTCCAAAAATTAACAGAAACAAAAAAAACAAATAATAGAAAAATAAGAAAATTTGTGTGCAAAAGTGTCTATTTGCGGAAAAAAAAATTCATGCACTGTATGGAGAAAATGAAAAGGCACAACAACAGGGATAGTAGCCAAAACAGAGTAGATGCGTGAGATTTATAAAGAGCATAAAGGTATTATGTTAATATGTATTAAAGTAAAAGGAATGTTTGGGTAATAAACATAACTATATGAACGTTGTGGTCATTATGAAGGGCCCCAAAAAACATACAACTTAATAGCAGAAAAACATATGACTTGTAGAGGTAACGGACAAGCAAAGTTAAAGCAAGTGGGCCCTAAAAAAATTCGTCACAAGAACACCATGCCCCGTTGTTGCCAAGCCGGGTTAGACGGCACATGCGAGTGTATGTGTATGGTATGCATACCCTCCTCAAGAGACTTTTCAAAGTCTCACAAACAATCTAGCATATAAACTAGGTGAAAGTCTCTTACTCTTTCAATGTGGGACACAAACCAAAGCAAGAAAGAGAGATGTTCCAAGTTTTGGAACTACACCAACAATCTCCCACTTGGGCCAAAACTTGAGAAACAAATTGTAACAATTTATGAGAGAGATAGTCGAACAACCAAGTGAACTAGTTCTTAAACCTAGTGTCCAAAAAATTTCAGAGACAAAACCTGCTTGAGAAATAGGCAGCCTCAAAATGCCCCAATCTCATGATCGCTCTAGAAAGATAGCCCAAAAACTCTCATAGGAGAGTGACTAGGCCCCCATAATCATGTAGGTGAGTCCATCAAGTGTGTACTACTCACACCACCCAAACTTGGACTATAAAACTCATTAAGGATTTAACCATCCAACCTTATCAAACCCCAGTAAAGTCATGCTATGGGACGCAATTCAACAATTGAATGTACTTCAGTATTATTCCATAAATAAAATATAAGTAAGTAGTCACCATATAACTTCATTTGACCCATTGAACTTAGTTTTCCATGATGGGCGTCTATCACGAGATTATTGCGTAACTAGGCTTAACCTTATCCTTTTAGTATGCTCCAAAACTAGTTTCCTATTCAAAATTTTTGTAAACAGATTCGCTAAGTTTCTCTCTGACTTGACATAGTCTAAAGAGATTATACCATGTCTAATTAAGTACAAACAATTTTATGTATTAATCTAATATGTCTACTTTTGTCGTTATAGACCTTGTTCTTGGCAAAATGAATGGTAGCCTGCGAATCACAATAAAGGAATACAGAAGGAATTGATTTTTCCCAAAGTGGGATATTTGCTAAAAGATTTCTTCGTCACTCAACTTCTCGTCCTACCAGATCCAAAGTCATAAACTCAACTTCCATTGTTGATCTCGTAATACACGTTTTCTTGGATAATTTCCAAGACATTGCAACTCCTGCCAAAGTAAAAATATAACCACTAGTAGAGTATATACCATCACTCTCCATAACCTAGTCAGGATTAGAATACCCATCCAATATAAGAGGATGACTACCAAAAGATAATCCATAATGCATCTTTCAAATATCTCAACAAACGAATCAATGCATTCTAATGCTCTTGACTAGGATTACAAGTATACGTACTAAGTCTACTCACACAGTATGTAATATCAGGACGAGAATAGTTCATCAAGAACATCACACCACCAAGAATTTTAGGATACTCAATTTGGTTTACACTGTTACCAAGATTTTTCTTTAAAGCAACACTGGCATCATAGGGAGTCTTAACTGATTCAACATCATCGTAACCATACTTCTCCAAATTTTTGTTAACATAATGAGTTTGATTCAACCTAAAATCAGAGTTAGTCCTATCAACTTTGATTCCCAAAATAAAGTCCATAGGTTCAAGGTCTTTCATATCAAAGGAAGACCTTAGCAAACTTTTGGTAGTATCAATGACAGATAAGCTCGTACCAAAAATAAGCATACCGTATACACAAGGAGTTATGATCACATAACCATTGGAATCAGATTTCACATAAATGCAAGAATCAACATCATAAAATGTGAAACTATGTTTAAAAATCTAACTTTCAAATTTCTCATGCCATTGTTTGGGAGCTTGTTTAAGCCTATACAAAGACTTAACCAACTTGCACACCTTTTGCTCCTGACCAGGCACTCCAAATTTTCTCATCAAGATCATCATTAAAGAAAGTTATCTTAACATCCATTTGGTGCACATGAAGCCTAAATGCCGAGGCAAAAGCAAACAACATCCTTATAAATGCAATTTTGGTAACAGGAGAGTAAGTATCAAAAAAGTCTAATCCTTCCTTTTATTTAAAACCTTTGTCTTGAACCTCTCATTGGTTCCTTCAGGTCTCAATTTCTTTTTTAAAATCCACTTACACTTCAAAAGCTTACACCCTCGCGATAGATCAACTAAAACCTAAGTTTTATTAGACATAATTGACGCTAACTCACTATCTGTGGCTTCCTTCCAAAAAGTAGCATCCACTGATTTCATTGCTTCCTCATAAGTTTTAGGATCTTCCTTAATAATATAAGTCACCACAAAATTGTCATTTATCTCCTTAGGTTTTTTCACCACAAATGATGCAATAAAGTGATAACCAAAATTTGTGAACACTCTAGCTCTTTTGCTTCTCTTTAGTTCAATCCTCTATGTCATCATTGATAGAAGAACTAAGGATAGATTCTATAGGAGTTTGCACATTTACTTTCATAGGAAATATATCTTCAAAGAGCACTGCATCTCGTGACTCCATAATTGGTCCATAAGTGTTAGATCCTTCTTCCTTAACCATAAATCTATAGGCAACAATATTAGAGGTATATCCCACAAAAATTGAATCAATGGTCTTTAGCCCAATCTTCTTCCTTTTATGTTCAGGTAGAGCAATCTTAGTTAGATACCCCCACATTTTCAAACAATGCAAATTAGGTGGATAACCTTTCCAAATTTCATAATGGGTTTGATCTAGTTTCTTTTGAGGGACTCTGTTTAGAATATAACAAGATGAGATAATAGCTTCCCATACATAAAATCATGTAAACCTGAGGAAATTAACTTTGAATTCATCATATCTTTAAATGTTCGATTTTTTCTCTTAGCTATTCCATTTTGTTTAGGTGTATAGGGGGTTGAAAGCTCATGACTAATCCCAAATTTTCCACAATAATCAGCAAGAAAATCAGTACTATACTCACCACCTTGTTCAGACCATAATCTCTTAATTTTCCTTTCCACTTGGTTATCAACCTCAACTTTGTATTTTATAAACATTTCCTCTGCATCAATTTTATATTTCAATAAGTAAATCTTAGTAAATCGAGAACAATCATTCACAAAAGTAACATAATATCTCATTGCTCCTTTACTCACACAATTTTTAAAATCACCCAAATCTGTGTGCACCAAATCCAACAGTTGTGACTTTCTCTCGGTCACTGACTTAAAAGGTTTCTTATAGTGTTTAGCCTTAACACAAATTTGACATTTTTCTATTTCATTGGCGATCTACATTTTATTAATTGACCTTACATTCATATGCCCAAGTATAGAGTGTCATATATCTAGAGACTCAACAATATACGTAGAAGAAGCAGATGCATTCATTTCAACTTCAAGTATAAATAAGCCCTCATTACAAAACCCTTTATCAACAAAGTTCTCATTCCTAGTTAAAATTAAATTATCATAATCAAAGGTAAGTTTAACATCAGCTTTGATAAGTAATACATTAGAAATAAAGTTTCTACATACATCAGGAAAAAATAGAACATTTTATAACACCAAAACTTTTATAGAAGTGAGTTTGAGAGTGACCTTCTTAACTCCTTGGATATGAACTTTGCTTGAGTTGCCCATGTACACGAATTCACCATTAGCGGCATCATTTAACTCCTTAAATAAGTCCTTGTTGATATAGATGTGTCGTGTAGCTCCTATGTCAACGATCCACTTGACCAAGTTTCCAACAAGGTTGACCTCGAACATGATAACAGTAATCATCTCCTCATCATCACCACCAGCAGCTTTGGCCACATCACCTTGAGGCTTATTAAAATTATTTTAATTACCTCGTTAGTACCCTTTCTGGTTTCCTTTCTCGAATTGTCATTGTTTTTGTCCTTGACCCTTCTTCTCATGGTTGATTTTGGCTTAGCAAAGAGTAGCAGGATGGCCAGACTTGTGGCATCACCAACAGTCATCATCAATCCTTTTACACTTAAACTGACCATGCTTGTTATTGAAAGACCTGTTGTGTCCACCATTTTTATTGTAGCTACCTACATTTTTGTGTTCAATGACGTTAGCCTTAACAATTGGGACAGGAGTGAGTGGTTTGGCCTTGTCCTGTATGTAGTTGGCATCCTAAATCTTTATATGCCCTATTAACTCTTATAGCTTCATGTCTTTATTTTTATGCCTCAACTGGTTTTTATACTCGTTTTATGAGGCAGACAGCTTCTCAATAAGGGCATTAGCTTGAAACACTCGTACATGTTCATATCCTCAGTGTTGGACCCCATTTCTAAAGCCCAACTATTCGGATGTATCGTAAGACATGAGTGTATTTCGATTTCCTTGTAGGGTTATTTCCATGGGATCTCTTTAGCCATCATTGGTTTATCCTCATTCTCATAACATCTCAAACCACAAAGGGTGAGCCCACACTAGTCAAAAGCCCAAATAACCACATGACTTAGAATAATTGTAGCTCCATGTCTCTAGTTTATTTTGAAAGAATAATCATCTCATTCGGAGCTCTACAGATCAAGTTATGATTAAAATACCAAAGTATGTTCAGTAAAACAACCACTTCATGATCTTCCAATCAACTCCCTCACTTTCTTGCCATCAATCTTTTTCAAATCAACACCAATGGATACCAATTTTCATGTAGAGATATAAAAATGTGCTAGAAATCTATTGGTTCAAGAATCACTTCATTTGGAGATCGGATGATGAAGTTATGGCCAAATGAATCAAACATGATTATGTCCTTAATCATATTGTACCTATCTTGGGACAATTGGCATAACTTTCACTACAGACATCAGATTAAGGTTATTTTAGAACAGTTTCAAAGAGGACTTCGAGATCTACAATTTTTATGAAGACTTGAAGATAGATTTTTCCATCTAGAAGGTCACCATTGCAAATTTCCAAAGGTGTATAGTGTATGTCCGTTAAACGGTTAGCAATCCTTGCAACGGACATACACTTGTACCTAACGGACATTCACAGAGTCTGGAGCGTTTTCTAGAACCGTAAAGGTTCGTTTAATGGAATTAATATCCATTTAACAGACATGGACTAAGCTGGGGGCATTTTTACACCTGAGAAGGTCTGTTTAATGGACCTAAAATCTGTCTAACGGACATATGTGACACCCAAACTCCTCTAAAGCCTTTACAATGATTCCTACATCTTTTCTAACATCAAGTTCACTTGTAATTTTCCCAATTTCACTTCTTCTAATGCAATATCACTCCTTAAACATTAAATTACCAATTTGATTGCATTAAACTCCCAAATCTAAACTAAATTGATTCATCATCTCCAACAAAATCTCAAACTTATAATGACCATCTCCCAACTCTGATATCCAAAAATTTCATACTTTATATCATTGGAAAGCTAAGAGGATAATCTACAACTTCTAAAAAGACAACTTTATCTAGTTCAGCCCAGATTAATACAGTTTTTCCCTTGAAGTTAGAACACAATTTCTATACCTATAAAAGGATTGAAATGCAATATGCCAATTTTGAGAATCACAAGTAAAACACAATCATATTTCATTAATAAATCCAAACAGAGTTTATACAAGCTTCCATTACAAATCAATATAAACATCACTACTTAAAACAAAATACAAAAAATGCTCAATGTTGATATGTCGATAAGGCTATCCAAACTGTTCACTAACTTAGTACAAAAGTCTCTAACTATCTTGGAGTTTTCGATGTCTTGTAAGGATTGCTAACCGTCTCATTCTGCACCTAAAGAGGGAGTAGTGGGGTGAGCTACATAGCTCAGTAGCTAACATATTTATAGCCATTGGCAATTGACTACAAATTCAAGCATATGTACATGTATATCTAGCAATTCAAACATTCTTAATCTATTCTAGCAATTCAAGCATCAATCAATTTAGCTCAAAACCTATAACACATAACATAGACTTTAGCCATTAAACATAACACTCAAATGCGTCATACTTGACAATTCAAAGATGTAATGCACAAACAAATGGCTCAAGGGTTTTATGGAAATAGAATGGAGAAATCGAAGTTTACACCATGAATAGAATAAGCCCATTTTCAGAGCTCATATCCCACAAGCGAGCAACTGGGAGAAGGCTCTTGTCAACGTGTACGTGATAAAAAAAATGGTTCCACTCTCGCCTAAAAAAAGTACATAATCATGCTCAAATTATTTTATCATATACTCATACTTTCATGCTTTTTCTTCTTTTCGTTTATACAAAATGTTAATACCTTTTTCAAGGTATAACATGGTCATCAATCATCAAGTAATTTCCATCATTCACAAACAAGTCAAATTCAAGTAATCCATATACGCACATAGGTAAGAATTTGCTTAATTTCACAACAACTATAAATACATTACCCACTTAATTTCGTTTGCAAAAATCCAACTCAAGGTTGTCTTTCCTCTTGCTCTTGGGTAGGATTCTATTGGTTTCCTAAAACAACCAAGATTCCATTCAAAACAACATTCTAATAAAATTCATAAACTTCAATAATCTCAAAAATGCAATAATCACAAATTAAGCTCAAACCTAACTTACCTATAATTCATTTAGGTTAGAAAACCCAAGACCCAGTTTAGAAACCCGAGGAATCAAATGGGTTCCTTCTTCCTCTTCTTCCAACACGACACCCACTCTCTCTCTATTCCCTTCATTCTCAACACAACCCATTTCTTTAATAAAGCAAGAAGAAAAGATGATTAACTTATCTTAACAAGCTTGATTTCTTCTTCTTTGTTCTTCCTTCCGAGCTTCTCTTGCACTCTCTCACGAACTCTCTCTCTTCTCCTCTATTCTTTCACATTTTTTTCTTCTCTCTTTGGCTTCTCACAACTTCTCTCTTTCTTTCTTATTTCAAGACCATTTATTTGGTCTTTTCCCCTTTTTACCCTTCATTTACTTTGTCATTCCCATTTTACCCCTTATGTCTATTAAAACTCACATCTTATACTTCTAAGTCCTTAACTAAATCCTTCCAAAGTTCCAAACCTTTTCTGATTAGGTAATTGAAGGAATTTGATAATACTTCCTTCTAGAAAAATGTTCTATATTATCTAAATTTTCTAATGATACCCAAAATCATTCAATTTGGTTCAAAAATTGGAAAGTTATACCTCAACATTTTCGAACTGTTCTTATACTAAAACAATATTTTGTGCTCAACTTCCATCCAAAAATTGAAATTCTTAGAGACTGAATTAAAACTCTATTTGATCACAAAATTTGTATCCCTACGTCTCTAGTTTCCTTCAAATCAAAAATCATCTCATTTGGATAACTAGAGAAAAAGTTATGGCTAAAATATAAAAGCATATTCAGTGAACATGTTTCAACTACATTTTCCAGCTTTTAATTTCCAACATTTCACACATAACCCATCTTATACCTAAACCATCTTTTCTACTTAATTTCAAATTCAAAAATTATCCTTTTTCTTTACTCATTACTAATCGCCAACAATTTCTCATTTAATAGTTCTAACTTTTAAGAAAAGTTCGGGTCCAACACTCAGTAAGAATTTCAGCAACTAGGTTTTCATACTCATGTAATTAGTCTATAATGGGCTTATCATCAACAATAGTAAACTTTAACTACCTAGCAACTACATATTTCTTCCTACCGGCATCATCCATCCCATATTTGACTTCTAAGGCATCTCAAATTTTCTTAGCAGTTTTGTACTTGTAATAGATATCAAACAATGGGTTTATCATATGGTTGAGCAACACTCCCCAAATAGTACGGTTATCCTTAGTTGTCTTAGGGCCAGTATTGTTACTAGGAATTTCTTGAAACAATATATAATCAATTTTATATTGCTGAACATAAATTAAAATTTTCTCAAACTATTGTTTAAAATTTTTCCCATCTAAAGGCTATAATCTAGTTAGGTCAGATATAATCCTCTGGGAGGCAGAACCTATGTGGGGAACAATAAGTGTAGAACCTACATTGGTCTCATTTGCAGAAAACATAATGAATCCAAAAATAGTAGGAAGAACAAATAGTATTTCAACTAACGCTTTTTGATTTATACCAAAATAAACATGTAGTAGCACAGTATTCTGACTTATAATAACACACAATAGAAAGAATGTAATAATTTTCAAACAATAGCATGAATGCAATATTTCAGACAACAGTAGCAACGCAATAAAATTTCAACAAATAGTAGGTAGAACATAACAAATATTTGATAACAGTAGCAACACAACAAGAATTTTTTGACTTAGATTGTAAGTGAAATAATGAAATAACACCAAAAATAAAAATTAAAACAACTTATATGATAATGCAAGGTATCGTGAAAATCACTATCCTAAGTCAGAAATTCCTCCTCTACGGTACAACAAGATAATGAGATCCAACCTTAAGGTTAATGCACCCTCTACCAGCTTCGGTGCACTCCAAAGGGCATAGTAGGATCTGTCTCTAAAAATTAACAAAAATAGAAAAATGTAAAATAAAAAAGATAAGAAAATTTATGTGCAAAAGTGTCTGTCTATGGGAAGAAAAATTTGTGCACTGTATAGAGAAAATGGAAAAGCATGACAGCGGGGATAGCAGCCAAAACAAAGCAGATGAGTGAGATTTATAGAGAGCAGAGAGGCATTCAAAAGGAACGTTTAGGTAATAAGAATAAATATATGAATGTTATGGTCATTATGAAGGGCTCCAAAAAACATATGACTTAATAGCAGAAAACATGTGACTTGTTGAGGTAACAGACAAGCAAAAAATGTATGACTTAAAGCAAAAAACTCATGTGACACTTGCACCATGCCCCATTGCAACCGAGTCGAGCAGAGCGGCACACATACACATATGTGTGTGGTATTCATACCCTCCTCAAGATACTTGATTCAAAGTCTCATAAAACAATCTGGTATATAAACTAGGTGAAAGTCCCTTACTCTTTCAATGTGGAACACAAACCAAAGCAAGAAAGAGAGATGTTCTAAGTTTTGGAATATCACCATTAAAACAATCTTCAAGATCTAAGTAAAATAGTTTTCATATAAAGTTCACTTCTAATTTTGATGAAAAGTTGCTAATTTAATCTCTTATCTTAAGCAAACTTTGAGCTTATATATACAAAGTTGTCACTTATTAGATCAAAAATTAGGTTGATGTTTGTATTTCTTATATTCACTATATTCTTTAGATCATTTCTATTTAGCAATACATCAATTTTATTATCTAAAGTCCTAATATCAAGAAAGAACTTCCTTGAACAATTAATATGGCTTACTCTCTACTATTTTAGTTGGTGAATTCACATCTATATCAAAAGTCTTCTGAACCTTTTTAGCTGCATCATATATGGAACTAATTGTTTCCATATGTACTAGGGAGTTCTCTAGGATTCTTATCCATATGATGAAGTTGCGTGACTTAGTTTATCCTTATATTGAACATAAGATTGGTAATGGAGACAAAACCTAACTTTGGTATGATAACTAGTTGGACTCGAGCCCCATTATCCTCAATCCTTAAGTACATCACTTGAAAAACAGAATTCCTCTTAATCTTAAAGTATCATCTTTGATCTATAATGGTTAATGGAGAGGGAATTTAAGAGATTTTGATACTTTGACTCAATTCTTTCCATAACTAGCTAATTAGCTGATAGATGATTCAATCATTTAGACCCCCGATCTAAGTAGCAAATTCTCAAACAAATCATGCCATCAGTTACTAATAAGGGGTCTAAATGAGGTACCTTAATCTTCACTTTTATGGCATAGTTCCATTCAACCAAAAGCCTCTTTTATTTCTTGGCTTACGATTAAAAACAGAGTCAAGACTAAAAGCCAATGGCTTTGCACTGTGGATACTACTTGTATTCTATGTAAAATGGAAATAGAGGATAGAGACCACCTCTTTTTTCTTTGCAAATTCTCAAAAGCAGTCTGGAGCAAGATCTTACACATGAAACTAGGTAATGGATATCCATATAGTAAGGAACAATCTCTAAATTGGGCCATTAGAAACTCAAAGAAGGGTAAGCCTAATGCAATTCTATACAAAGCTGCATTCACGTCTACTATTTACTTCCTTTAGAGGAGACAAACTCTCATAGGTTTACTAACCAGGAATAAGTGGCTAACAGGCTCATTAATTGGATTAGATCTGCCTTAATTGCTAAAATCTACAACTCTCTCTCTCTCCTGACATGAAAAGTAGATGGAATCTTTAATGAGATTTTATTATGTTGTTATAATCAATTAATTTTCTTTACTTATTTTATCGGTATGTATAGCTTTAACTTGAACTCAAAGTAATGTTGTATTAGTTCTACATATAGATAATGCAATATTCATTTTTCAAAAGAAATACAAAAAGTTTATATAGATCATCTATAACTTTGGTTTAATTTTTTACATGGAGAATTTTTAGAGCAATGGCTCATCTTTAATTAACCACTAGAAAGCAATATATACACCTTGATGTATAATATTCACACCTAACATAACGATCAACACTAGGCAATCTTTTCCTAATTTAACTCCTATTAGAACTCCTAAACTAGGAAACTAGATAATATAGAAAATATTACATTTACATATTTATCATATTTGCATATTTCATAATACTCCAGAGCATGTATTTGTTCCCAACTTTTGAACAAGATATACAAATTGTTATTACCCCAACACTTTAGTAAAAATGTCATCTAACTGATGCTAGGAATGCAGATGTTAGGTAACAATGGTCCTTGCATTTGATCATTAATGTAATAACAGTCAACCTCAATATGTTTAGTACGTTATTGAAAGATAAGATTAGATGCAATATATAATGTTGCTTTATTATCACAATATAAGTGTATAAGCCATGAAAGTTCAACTCCCAAAGATTGCAACAATGCCTTATGCTAAGAACGTTCACAACTTGCTGCAACTATATAGAGATATTCAGCTTTAGTCGATAAGCAAGACACTGTTGGTTACTTCTTAGTCTTCTAAGAGATGGGCGAGTGCCCTAATAAAACAAAATAACATATCAAAGATCTTTGACTGAAAGGAAAATTCGCCTAATTTGATTCACAAATGGCATAGAAATGCAGATCATCATTTACATGTAAAGATACCTCATCCAAGATGTCCTTTTAAGTATCGAACTAAATGCAATATGGCATCCTAGTGTTTTCTGCGAGGGTGCTACATAAATTGCACCAATAAGTGCATACAACTCAATTTTGAGCTTGTGATAGTTAAGTAAATAAGGCAACTAAATAGCCTTCTACACCTATCAAGATCATAAAGGAATGATTTAGTAGCGAGGGCCAAAGATGATTACACTAAATTGAAAACTTATCCAATTTGGAGCCTAACAAACCTATTTTGTAATGATGTCAAAAGAATATTTTCGTTGACACAGGAATAACTCTTTTGAACTTCGTGCCACCTTAATCCTTAAAAAATACTTCAAAACATTAGGAACTTTCATGTTAAAAAAACTACTAAGATATTCTTTAAATAAACTTACAGGTGCAGCCAACAATAACCAAATCATCAATGTATACAAAAACAGAAAGTGTTGCAGCTCCTTTATTATAAGTGAACAATGAATAATCAATATAAGACTACGTAAAACCAAATGATTTAAGAGCTTTAATCAACTTTCTAAACTAGTTTTGTGGAGCTTGTCGCAAGCCATATAAAGTCTTTAGAAGATGGCATAGTTTATCAGAATGAGAACTGAGAAAACCAAATAGATAATTTCATATAGATTTCTTCATCTAAATCAGTATATAGAAAAGCAATATGCATATCAATCTGATGCAGTTCCCAATTCTTGGCAACTGCTACCAATGTAACAGTTCATCTTGGCAATTGGAGCAAAAAAAATTTTATAATCAACATCGTCCACTTAATTATTGTCAAGAATCACTAAGCAAGCTTTAAACCACTCAATACTACCATCGAAATTGTATTTGATTTTGTATGCCCATTTACATCCTATAGCTTGCTTTTTAGGAAGCAATAGTTTAACTATCTAAGTCCTATTATTTTTTAAGTTGTCTATCTCTTTTCACATGGTTTCCATCTATCTAAGATCGTATATTGCAACAGTGAAACCGATAGGCTCAACCTCAGCTATAATTATTACAAGAAAATTTATAAGGTTTGTAAAAAACTTATTATAAGTCACAAAATTAACAATAGGATAAGGGTACATATTATATGTTACGAAGTAAGTGAAATAGAGGAGGGGTCTACAGATATTACTATATTCCAAACATAATCCTGCAGTCTTGTAGAAGGCTGTTAAGTATGATGTCCCCTGCTAAGCACCTCTACCTCATTTGAACACCTTCTTTAGTAGCTTGTGATGCGTTGTTACTTGCATCACTCCCCTTAATACTTCTTATACTCATAGTTAATGTCATCTCCAATGCTTCTCCTTTCTTGCTCACACCGATTATCTAACACATCAACAACATCATGCCCTTGATTCAACTCGGCTTCCCTACTACTTTCTTAGATTTCATGTGTTGCACCCTCAAATTGCTTGTTAATAACCTCACGTCTATCTAGCCATAACTTATCATCCATTAACGATATGTAAAAGGAGGATGGTTCCTCTTTATCTATATGATTTGAAGTATCAAAGGACAAATGAAATTCATCTTCTACAAAAGCCACATCCATCAAAACAAAATATTTCTGAATCTTTAAATCAAAAGTTTTCTATTTTTTCTTACCATGAGGATAACCCACAAAAACACACTTACAACTCTATTCTCCAAATTTATCTTTATCACACCCCTTATGATGCATAAAACACAAGTATACAAATGTTTTTATATGCTTATACGAGGGTGGTTGTCCAATTAGAATTTCATACGAGGTCTCTCCATCATTTAAAGTGTTGAGAGTACGTTAATTAAGTAATATGTAGTCAATATACTCCCTTCCCAAAAACTAATAGGAAGGTTTCCCTGAAATCTTAAGGCATAGTCAACATTTACAATGTGTCTATCTTTACACTCCACTCTCCCATTTTATTGCAAGGTATCAATATAAGAGGTTTAGAAAACAATTTCATTGTCAAAAAATTCTTAAGAGGTTGCACCAATAGCTTGCATTGCATTCACAATAACAGCTATAGTCCTTTGCTATATCCTCCATGTCCACCATATTTCCTCCTTTTCCTACACATCTACATCTTTATCCAATACCCCATTATTATGGGTACCCTATTATCTTATAACAATCCCCAACTTTGTGCCCTAGCTTCTTGCAATTCAAGTATATCACTCGTTCTCATTCATCATCAACTTGATTGTTACGTGTCTCAAATTTTCTTGAATTATAAAACCCACAACATCAGACTATTCCTCACTAAGGATGGCAATGTATCAGACCTACATAATTGGGCCTATGCTACCCAAGCCTAAGCTCGAGCTCGGGCCTAACCAAACTAAAAGAGCCGCCCAGCTCGAGCCGGGGCCTAACCTAACCCAAGGCAGCTAGGCTCAAATTTTATATTTTTAAAAAAGCAAAATGATATTGTTTTACATTATCAAGCTCAGGCAATCCAAGCCCAAGCTTAGCCCAAGGCCCAACCAACTCAGGCTTGTCCCGTTGACTTTGGGCCTGAGCCAGGCCCTTTTTCCATCCTTATTCCTCTTATGACCTAGAAATATGCTTATCCCATTCTTCTTGGATGATCAGTCAATATGAATGACTTGAAAAGACTAAAGGATCAGTGATAAGAATATTTGTTCAAATATTCCCATAAAGGATTGTGTCTAATCCCATTGAAAAATCTACACTTTTTCCTTCTCTCTTTCTTTTAAATATTCCTTAGTTGATCACCTTGCATCCTTTGCATTTTCAAGTCCGAACTTTTTCATAGCCTACGAGTTCCTCCCACACTTTGCCCTTATTGTTTGCAATTCTCGATCACCTCCCTCAGTTGATGTATCCTCGTTGAATCTCCTAAAGAAAATCTCTCCTTGAGATCATCCTAGAGGTCCTTTATATTATCTATGTACGTGAGGGTGAACCTAATAGGAGGATCAATTTAATTCATTATCCAATGAACGAGTATGGAGTTTACACTCCACCAGTCTTTAATCCAACTCAAATCATCGGTCAGTCTCTTGATAGTTTTGTCAATAAAACCAACTTTTCTCTTGGCTTTAAATGCATTCATCATAGCTTTATCACATATATTCAATCCTGGATTGTCACCAGGATGTATACAATATGGAGATATTGAATCAAGCTTCTTTCTCTTCTTCCTATTTTCACCTAAATCAAATCCATCTCCTTTACTCATGCCTTCAGCCATAATCATTGCTCTCTCACTATATGATTAAGGTCTTAGAGTTTATTCCTACTATGATACCATGAAGAATTTTAAGAGTCAATGGTTTGTCTTTCATTAACAACTAGCAAGCACTATATACACCTTGATGTACAATATTCGCCCCAAAATAAGAACCAACATTAAGAAATATTTTCCTAATTTTACTATTACTAGAACTCCTAAAGTAGGAAACTAGATAATAGAGAAAATATTATATATATTTATCATATTCGTATATTTTCCAATACTATATATAATATTAGTGATCTACTGAACCCAAAAATACAAATAGGATCTCCACAATAGTTTTTTCATATGTAGATATAAGTTTCTTCATTAATAAATGAAACTGCATATGTTACAAGACTGGCATTAATATAAGAAACATCCTTCTCATATTTCAAGTCATTAGTTAGTGACGACACCAATAAAAGTGACAATGATGGAAGATATAAAGGTTAAACCAAATACAGATAGTAATGAAAACATTATACTCCCAAAGTTGGAAGAACATTAATTTTTTTATGTTTTTTCTCTTATGTGTATTTTGTTGTATTTTTGTCATGATTCAAATGAACTTCAACTTTTGTTGAGGCATTAGTCATTATGTAGTTCTCTATTGGACATTAGTTTTTAGACAGTTTATTAGAATATCAATCAAGTTACATATAGTCAAAAGGAATATTTTAGATATCTATGATTTGAATATAACATGGTGTAAGACTTTCATCAAATAGATTGTGTAAGAGTTATAGAATTATTAATTAAAAAAATCAGTGTAATTTTATATTATAATGTAAGAAGCGTAAGAAAATTTGAAAAGTAAAAGATCGTTTTGGTAAAATCAAGAAGAACAAGATTCAAAGTTTAAGATCAAATGAAAAGAACAATAATTAGGAACAAAAGATTTAGATGAAACAAAGAACAATAAAGATTAATTCTAATATGGAAGAAATTATTGAAGTTAATCTTCTAAAAGGAACATTGATTCTTATGTCAAATATATGATCAACATAGGTTTTAATATTATTGTATCAAGAATTGAAGAAAAATGAGATGAATATAAGAAATGCATAGAAAAATGAAGTTTGAGGAATGATAGAGAAAAAACAAAAAAAGAAAATAAAGTAGATAAAATAAGGACATAATTTTTGTTAATAGACTCGTCCTCTAAGTTCCTAACTTAGTTAAACTCTTTTGTATATTTCAAACTCAAAAGTAATTTCTCATAACATTTTTACTTAAAAGGTTCATAAGAGATTAGGAGTTTTTATGTGTATAGAGTGTGTTCATATCATTATCACCATCTGTAGCACTCCTCGGTATAGTTGGAGATAATAAGTTTGGCTAAATATGACAACACTAGGTTTATCTAATTAGTTTAACATCAACATCCTGAATACTTTCATTTCCTTTGTTGACTAGAGAATTAGAATATTGAAATTCTATTTAGAGATTAACAGTAGGTTTAATAGCTAATTGAGCCTAACTCAGTCAAAGTGGTTCCTTTTGATCAGATTTACAAATATTTCACACATGGAAAAAAAAAAGAAAAAACAAGATTAGATTTCAATTCATTAGTTATCAATCTATTTCAAATAATTATGATTAGATTAGTTAAGATGATTTGTTTTGAATATTAGATTATTTGAGAAAATTTGGATTTATTCATATGTTCCTAAACAATAGGAGTATATTATACTTGTAATCTAGTATAAAAAAGTTATGAACCAGAATAAAGTAAGTGGTATTTTTCCTATCAATTTTTCAATTTTGAGATTGATGAGTTCCCTATTAAACTCTTTTTTGTTTTAATATAGGTCAAAAAGATATAAAGACCAACCATCACAACTCATAAATCAAGTTGCTCCTAAATTTCAAATTGCACAATCTTATAACTAAATCATGGCCACTTTAACAATTTTGTATTAGAGACAAATTGTCATGGGAGACTCTCAAAACTTTTAGCGAAAATTTAAAGCTTTCTTGAAAATGCATCAAGAGGATAGAGATGAAGACAGCAAACAACAAGAACAAGATCGTGTAAACATAGAGAATAAATAATGATAATTGGCAAACCATTTTTATGAGCTATAGTAAAAAAATTTATGTAACAAGAGGGGATGAAATCAAAAGCAACATTAATCTAGAATGATGAGATCATCGACTTAGAGGAGGAGATGCACAGGCTAGAAATTATGTCCCTAGGTATTCTAAACTTACTCTTCCTCGTTTCAATGGAAATATGGATCCATTAGGATGGTTGAACCACTGTGAAATTTTTTTACCATTACCAATGACTAAAGTTCGTAAATCTCCCAAATGATTAAAACTTTGGACTTAACTTTAGTCAATTAGGCTTTAGATCTCTTCCTAAACGTATGTATTATTAAAATATATAGTTTTGTTTAAAAATAAAACAATATTAATTTAAATATAGTTAGGCCTTGGGCTTTAGGCCAAACTGTGGAGCTTGAGCCAAAACCAAAACCTGATTAACTCGAGTTAAATATGTTGACTTTAGATTAGACCTGATTAGACTATATCAAGATCTGGTTGTTTTGCCATTCCTAGCTATAACTATCCCAAGAAGAATTTAAGGCCAACTGTAATTTCTATTTTGGGCTAACAATCAGAATCAATGAACTAGGATAGATGTCTAAGTTTCATCAAAGAAGCAAAGTGGAGGATTACTAGTGATGCTTAAATAACTTGCAATATATGCAATATTCTCACATAATAACAAAATTTTGAAATTTTCATTAATGGGTTGAAAGAGACAATAAAAGTAGAAGTTTACATACAACATCTTGGGGATTTAACCACCATTATAAGCTTAGCCTAGTTGTATGAACATTGGAAATATATATATATTAAAAAGAACCAAGTAGGCCTAAAAAACATAGCAATAATGCTTAAGGATGGCATTAGGTTAGGTTAAACTTAGGCCATATTAAAAGTTTTGTAAGGCTCCGGGTCTAGCCCAATACTCAAACGAGCCTAAGGTTCACAGCCCAAGCTCAATCAAAATCGGATTACATGAAGCTTAATCAAGTCTGAACTAAGCTTTTTTTAATTTAATTTAATATTATTTTAAAAACAACATCGTTTTACTCAAGATGATGTCGAACTTGGCCTGCAAACTTTTAAAAAAAAAAGTTTAAGCATAACCTAAAGTTTGGTTAACTCAGGCTAAGACCCTTGACTTCAAGTTAGGCAAAGCACAAATGTCATCTTGGGCTCTACAAACACCTTTTATGAAGTAGCAAAGTAAGGCAGAGATGGAGGAAAGAAATTAAAAAGGTATTTATTACAACTTTTATAAGCTTTGTATGGTGGAACGGTCGATGTTAAAGACTCTTTTGGTTAGAAGGAATCAATGACTTACAACTTAAACCAGAAAATTTAGAGAGAAAAAAAAGAAATAAAGGAGCTCAAAATATCAATCCATGCTATCACATGAATGTAAAAAAAAACACAAATAATACAGGTGAAAGGATTTATTAATAGAAATTCCCCATTAATCTTGATCAATTTTAGAAGCACCCACAACTTTATTAATGATGTCTTGGTGGATCAAATAAAAATATCCATTGAACTAAGGTTTGAATTGCAAGTTACAATGGTACATACTGGAAGATTATGTATTCCAATTGTATGTCAACCACTTCTAGTACAACTACGTCCTCACAAATCTTTTATTTTGATTTATTTTTACTTCCTCTATGTGGACTTAGTGCAGTTCTGGGGTAAATTGGCTAAGAGATTTGGTCATATTATTTGGGACTTTATGACCATAACAATGCAGTTTTATTGGTAAGGGGAAGATAGAGTTGTATGGAATTAAGGATTTCAATTTAATTACTACTTTTTTAGTTATACCAATTAAGGCGAATAGGGAGTTGGAGCTCAGAAGAGAAATAACGAAATTTTAAGACTTGCTTAATGCACCAGAAGGGCTGCCTCCCTTACATTAATCCAATCATTGAATTATTCTTCAACTAAAGGTAAGGTTTATAGTTTTCCACCCTTATCATTATCCCTATAGGTAAAAGCATGACATTGAAATGCAATGTAATAAGGGGCAAAAAAAAGAATCATTCAACGTAGCCAAGCTCCTTTTCCTTCTTTAGTTCTTTTGGTTAAACATATAATTCATGGAAATTATGTGTTGATTATCGAGCCCTAAATGCCCAGACTATCAAGGATAAATTATCAAATCTAGTAATCAACTAACTATTGGAGGAGTTCATAGGGCTCACTGTTTCTTAAAGCTAGATTTTTGCTATGGGTATCATCAAGTTAGAGTGTGTGGGACATATTTAGAGAAGACAGCTTTTTACATTCACCATGGTCACTTTAAATTTCTAGTCATATCTTTCAGTATGACGAACACTCCTTTTACTTCTTAAGCCCTCGTGAATGATGTATTCAGACAATTTCAATACAAGTTCGTCTTGTTATTCTTTAATGACATACTACTTGATAGTCATTCTTGGGCATAATATATGCATCATCTTCGAATTGTATACACCTAATTGAGGCAGCATTGCTTGTTCCTAAAACAATCTAAATGGTTATTTGTATAAACTTTGTCGGACCCCGATCCCGGAGCCCAACTGTCGCTGTCCTAAAACCTTGTGCTCTTAACCTTGCAGGATTCTTAACTATAACTCCACCTTTGAGGCGAGTGCACACTACTTAAACATCACAATTACATATCGACTTGTTCATATCAAATATAGCTTAAAGCCTCACGTTCGTATAGAGGTAAGAATCACCTTAATCGGAGTTATATAACTCAAGATACACTCCAAAAACCTTAAAGAGTTCATACCTGAAACCTGCTCTCTTAACCGACCACTCACTTGCTTTAATGCAAACTTCTTTAATTTAACTCCAAATGATGCCAATTTTTATGAAGATGAAGATATATGTCTTGGGAAACTAATGGTTCACACCTCACCTCAATTGGAGGTCGTAAGAGAGAGTTATGCACAAAAGAGTAAACTATGTTCATATTCAAAGTCAAACTGAACCTCTTTTGGAGCAACCACCACAAATTTTAATCTATAAGTCGGATTTCTTTCGTTTTTGCACCATTAGAAAGTAGACATCTAGATCTACAACTTTTATGAAGACCACAAAATGAGATTCGGCCTCTAACTATGCCCCAAAATACCATATTTCCCGTAGCTGTCCGTTAAACGGACACATTCGGGTGAAAGTGTCCTAAATGGTTCGTAAATGTCCGTTAAGCGGACATGCAAGTCCGTTTAACGGACATGGGCAGGATAAGGGGTGTTTTTACACCCGAGGCTGTCCGTTTAACGGACACGCCATTCTTCACAACTCCCTAGGATAGTATGTAGATTAGAAACCTGTGATGTAGCTCCCATGAGGTTTA
>JANIPM010000006.1:65286943-65300726 GCA_027478405.1 Erythroxylum cassinoides
GAGAAACCATGTTACACCTTTCATGAAATCAACTTGGAAATCACTATACCCATTCCATTCTTAGTCTTTCTAACCAAAAACCCAACTAAAATCTCACACTTAAACAAAAGGCTTACCTTAAATCTTCAACAACACCAAGAGTTTCTTGGTTCAAAGTGAAGCTTAGACTCTCCTCCACACTTTTTCTCCTTGAACTTTCTTCAAACACTTGGTAAATCTCTTGGAAAATCAAACCCTAGCCAAACTCCTTCTTTTTCTCCCTCCTTCTCTCTTCATGGACGAAAATCCTCTCCTCCCTCTCTAATTTTCGTGAATCTCTTCTCCTTTCTCTAAAATCCTACTTCTTTTTTTCTCCTTTTATACTCCTTACTAGCCAACTTAAGCCCATCAAGCCCTAAGGCCCACTAACTTCTTCCTCTTCCTTCCTTCTTATTTCATCTTTAACTACTTAAGCCCATTTATCTTAAGCCCAACTTATTCATTTAAGCCCATTTCATATATATCCTCTCTTCTTTCTTATTTCATTCGGGCCCAAGGCCCAACTAGCACATTGAACTACATCTAACTCATTTAAATGTCATATGCTAATTCATGCTAACTTTATTAAATACTATATTAATTTACCCCCATTAATCTTATCATGCTTGACTTATCATAAAAAAAAATTCTGGGGGTAACAAACTTAAATCTTATGCTTAAGGCATATGATTTCATCTCGAGGAGTAGAAGTAGGCTCCCAAAATGTGGCAACGATGCTACAGTGGCCATAACCAAATATTGTTCTAGCATACAAGGCATTCTTAGTTTTATTGGGTACTATAAAAAATTTATTAAATTTTATAAGAAAATTTTTAACCCAATGACGACTATGTTATGAAAGAATTCCTTTGTTTGGCCATAAGATTGACTGGTTGCTTTTAAAGAATTAAAATTGGCTATAATTTAGACACTAGTTTTAGGTCTTCCTAATGTGATGCTCATACTATAGAATAGGAGATGTCTTGTAATAAGAAGGTCAATGCATTGCTTTCTTAAGATGTACTTTAGTTGATACCAACATATACTAGCATATGAGAAAGAATAGATTGGCTTAACCAAGGTTGTGTACCATTAGAGATCCTATATGTGGGGGTGTTAATATGAACAAATCATTATAGCCTTGAAGTTCCTACTAGAATAACATATTATTGCCTCTTACACTGAGTCAACAAGCTAATGGATTTTGAGTTTGAGGTGGGATATCAAGCTTGAAAAGAAAATGTCATTTCTAATGCACTCTCTCGTAGAGATCAGGATGTAGGTGTCTTAACATTAGTATCAATGCCTTAATTGGGATTTTTTGATGCAATCTAGATAGAAGTTTTTAACTTACAAGATCTACGACAACTTATGGCACTTATCACTATAATTAAGGAAGGTAGTCCTTGGTCATATAACAATGGGCTAATACTTTTCAAAATTAATATTTTTCCAACCTTTTCTACCATGTTCAAGCAATAATTTTAATAGTTCATGCTTTGTACCATAAAGGATATCAAAAGACTCTTCACTGAGTTTCAACAGATTTTTGTTAGTTATTAATGAAGCGATAAGTTAAGGGCATAATTAGAACATGTGAAATTTGTCAAAGGAATAATTTAGAACAATTAAAACTTGCTAGGCTATTATAACCCCTCTAAATTCCTATATCAAATATTTCGATGGATTTCATAGACGGACTTTTCCCATTGCATAGGAAAACTATTTCATTGATAATAGTAAAATTCTTCTCCAATTACACTCACTTTCTACCTTTAGAACACCCATATTCAACTACAAAACTAGCTTGACTCTTCTTTGACCATATATTAAGGTTTATAGGTTGATAAAAACCATAATCAGTGACCGAGATGTCACATTCACAAGTTCCTTCTAATGAAAGCTATTCAACTTCAGTTTAACATTTTATATTATCCGGAGCTGCTATCCTGAGTCGTTATCCTCCTTTTGCACTCGAGGTCAATCACATTCTTGATGGGGAGAGTAAAGTTAGATACCAACAATAGGTCTTGTAACACGTAACGATACCTTAGTTACATATCTTGGATGGAACGTGAAAGGGAAATAAATGAAGAAATGTGAAAATTTCCTCATTTTGGTTTCATAACTTCAAACGAGTTTTTCGAAACCAAAACGAGTGCAAATCTACCACTGTCTTCACATGAACTACTCATGAGAGTCGGTCAAAGTCTTTCTATAATTTTCTCAAAATGTAAGCTCTCTTAGTGGATCAGAGAATCCCTATGCTTACGAATGATATGAGCAACTGCAGGAGATCTTAATCTTTACATATAACTTCCATATCGGGCTTACCAATCAAAGGCCCAATATGGCCGGTCCACAATGATTGCGATTCATTTTTTACTAGGACTTCGACTCATTGATTTAGATTATTTATTGAGCTACCTTATCATCTTTATTTAGATCAAATTACATAATTTAACTGATAAGTTATTAAAAACTAAAAAATGCAATTAAACGGTGTCCAACTTTGTGAGAAAAGTAAAAAATATCCAACATTCTCCCTCTTGGACAATATTTAATTGCATTTTTTACTCAAATTTAAAACAGTTTATATGGGGTTAAAAAACTTATATCCTCCTATATCATGTCAAACTTTATAGATATCTATATAAAACTGTATGTATCTAAATGACATAAGCTTACGATCTATTTATAGATATGCCTAATGACCTTTAAACTCTTAAGATCCACATAAATCTTAAGACGTTCACACGTATTACGACAATATATGATAACATGTATTATTGAGGATAAACGATGTTCATCTTTATTAATGAACCACCATACTACCCTAATACATCAAATGTACATATGTATAGATGTAAATGGAGCAAACTTAATGATCCCCTAACTAATAGTATCTAAGGACTTCAAAACACCCATATTGTATACTTATCTTTCAAACACAAATGGGCGAAGTCCTTTAGTTAAAGGATCGGCTTACAATTCCTCAGTCCTTAAATGTTCCTAAACTTAATGTCACCTTTTCGTATCAACTCCTTCATGTTCAAATAATTGGACTCCAAATGCTAAGACCCTACGATATTTAATGTTGTTATTAAACATCACAGCAGCAAGATTATCACAGTACAACCGAATGGGGCCTAGCCACTAAATCAACCACAGACAACATAAAAATCAAGTTTCTGAGTTAAACCATCTGTGAAGCAGCCTCATAGCATACACTCTGCATGCATAGTCGAGGAAATCACTTGCGCCTACTTGACACTCTTCTACGACATTGTATCATCTGCAAACATAAAAATGTAACCTTAAGTGGACTTTTGATCATCCGGACACGTAGCTAAATTTGAATCTAAATTCGTTATGAGGTTTAGTCTGTTGACTTTTCTATATGTCAACATATAATCCTTGATTTCCTTTAATTATCTCAACACTTGCTTGACTACATTTCAATGTTCTACACCTGGTTTAACCAGATATTGACCAAATAGTCAAATAGTAAATGCAATTTCCCACCTAGTACATAGTCGAGCATACATCAGGCTATCAACCATACTAATTTCAGGAACATTCCTCATAACCTCTCATTTTACATTATTCTTTGGATATTGTGCCAAAGATTATCTCTCACTATAAGAGATAGATGCGATGATATGTTTACAGTCAACCGTATTAAACTTTTGTAGCACATACTCAATGTATACGTCTATGAGAAGCCTGATAAGTATTGAGATTTGTCTCGGTGAATCTGAATAACTAGGACAAAAGATGTTATGCTAAGGTCCTTGATGTTAAAGTTCTTGATCAAAAGTTGCTTAACCTCATACAACATGGTCAAGTAATTCGACGTGAGAAATATATCATCCACATATGTAATGGGAAGATAACTTTGCTCCCCCTGATCTCATAGTACTAGCTTCTTTTTAACTTTATTTTCCATGAAGCTAAAAGAGGTGATAATCTCATCAACTGTAAGGTATCACTTTCAAGAGGTCTGATGAAAATCATATATTGATCTGCATAATGCACAAACTATGTCAATTCCATTTTGATCCTAAAATCTTTCAGGTTATACCATATAGACCTCTTCATAAAGGTCTTTATTAAAAAATGTGGTTTTGACAGCCATCTGATGTAACTCCATATCATCATGAGCTACAATTACCTTAATCACTCAAAGTGTATCTTACAAGAATATGAGAGAAAATGTAAAATTAAAGTCAACCTTTCTCTCTGAGTGAACCATCAGGCAATTGAGCGAGCCCATAAACTGTTGAACTTTATCCTGAAATCTTTTAAGTCTTAAACTTATTTACAACTGATGGGTTTGTAGTTCCACTGTAAATCAAGTAGCTCCCAGACCTTACCAGGCT
Organism: Erythroxylum cassinoides; assembly: GCA_027478405.1. Classification (NCBI taxonomy): domain Eukaryota; kingdom Viridiplantae; phylum Streptophyta; class Magnoliopsida; order Malpighiales; family Erythroxylaceae; genus Erythroxylum; species Erythroxylum cassinoides. Next base: position 65,291,344 of record JANIPM010000006.1, read on the forward strand.
TCATGGCTTGCATCTCATTAGTCATGGCATCCCACTATAAACCCAAATTGGGTCCAGAAATAACTTCTGTAAAAGTAACTAGATCCATAACATGTCTAATGACATAGTCCTGTTCACTTAATAAACTGTGTAATCAGATGGGATTGCAAGTTGTCTTAGCTTGGCGAATTTACATAGCTACATTAGATCTTGTACCCCCAGGAACCTCTATGTGTACAAGTATAGGCTCCTATTCTTATACAGGTATAGTACAAAGACCTAGATCCACCGGATCCAACTATATGAGTAGCGAGTATATGATAACTGTAGTATCTGCCCTGCTATCATCTGAAGGTCAAAGGGCCCACCATCTTCATAGACATCATATTCTAGAAACTTAGTTGTTTGTGATTTTACTATTCTGGTCCCTCCTTTTCTATAGTAAAATCTACAGCCTTAAAATGGTTGAGATGTCCTATTAAATAGCAATGAATTTAACAAGCATGCAATTTATTTTTATAAGGATTATATTACCCCAGTAAGGCAACCTCAAGCAAGAAAGTGTGTAAGGCTGAGTTTTTAAACTTCTAGATAATCGAGTAGAATAGCCTTGTTCTACGTCAACTTCTTCAAGTCCCTTAGGATCAGTTATGTCTTTCGGCAACACATTATTTTGCTCAAGACTACCCAACATAGTGAACTAAGTCACTATTCCAACTAATTCAATATATCTAGCAAACAGACCTCTTCAAGTCCTAAAACACCATGTTTGGTAGGATATTCTCCTCCACAGTCAGATCTGACACTCTGGATGGATTTTTTCAATTGGTTCACAACCTTCAGTCTCTAAGCAATAACGCATAACCGTAATGGGAATAATGATCAATAAATGTCAAAATACATTTAGAATTGCATAATGTAACTATATAAGGTCTACCAATATCCGTATGTATCAAACTTAACAAGTCATAAGCACAAGTTGAACCTTATATGCTTATTAGTCAACTTACTCCTACAACAGTCAACACATGTTCTCAGATCATCATAATTTAAAATTGAGATAATGCTTTCCTTAATCAATCTCTCAACCCTAGCTCAAGAAATGTGGCTTAAACTTTTATACCACACCATATATGACTTCCCATTCATCAGGATTCTTCTATTCATGACTTGTTCAAGAAGATAAGAAGAAGCATATGTCTAATTCGGGGTAAAACACATTCTATACAAACCATATGACAAGAAAGTTGTATCATTATGTTTTGCATTAAACAAAAATTATACAACATAAGCATTATATACAAAACGTCAACGTTCTTTGGCCAAAATTGATACAAAGATCACATATAAAATGTGTCATATAAAAACCAAGATGAACCTTGAAACAAGGTTCAGTACATACATCCCCTATAGATATTACTTCCACTTCTTCATTGCTGTCAAGTATCAGTTCCTCCGTCCCCTTATTTGGCTCTATCCTAGATATGGACCCCTATATTGTGCAACCACCTTGATCAGATGCTCCACTATCTAGTCACTAATGCGACTATTGCAAATTACATTCATAAATTGATAAGACAAGGAGTTAACTTTCTAGGCGTTATACTACTAGATTATTTATGTCATGCGAACCTTTAAAAGCACTAGATTGACTAGCGTCGGCATGTGAAGAAGATGTAGACTTTCTACCTTTGATCTTAGTGGGCTTTATAGGTAGTTTTTTTAGCTATCGAGCTCATGGATGTAGGTGGAGATGGCATGTCCGTCTGTATGTTCATATCAACCTCAGCTATCTCCATAGCATTCAATGTATCCTCTGTTCACTTCTCTGTGTTGAAACCTATCAGGGTTTCAATGGTAACACTAATATTATTGACCGAAAAGGTCACTACTATTAAATAGCAATAAATTTTTAAATCAGCACAAATGTAGGATAATAGCGATACTCAAAGCCATTAAACAGTATCTTTACTTAAAATCCGGTCACACATATTATGAAACACCTGTGGGATGAATATATACTATATGTAACTAGACCTCCACATAAAAGCGATCATAGTGCAAACCGTCAAATCTCATGATACTACCACCTGTGGGCGAATAGATCATTCAAGCAACAACTTTTCTCTATCCAATGCCTTTATGCACATCTCAAAATCTCATGTAAGGCCAACACCTGTGGGTAAAATAACCAAACATGAGTCCAGAGACATCCCCTAATGTGCAAGCAGATCAATTCAAAATACTAACTAGAAAGGCCACTGTGGTGACTACATCCTCATTAGCACTCAAAAAGTCCACAAACATAAGGGATACATCTTTATGTTATCTTCACACTCTTTATATCAATAAATGCAAAAAAACCCGAATGCACAATCCCATTGTCACACACTCTTGCTGAAAACATTCTTTGAAAACCTCATTTGAGACTTTTGTAAAGAAAAATTTTCAATAGAACGACTATCCTGCATCACCGAACACTGAACCGACCGCTTGAGACACTTGAACCTCATGTATCTCTCTCATGACAAGGTCATTGCACAAAAATTCACTCTAAAATGGCTTTAGAATGTCTTAATTCTTTTTCAAGTAATTATTATACAATCCTGAACACTAAACATGAGACCCGAGACACGAAAACTTCAAGTATCTCCCTCATGTGATGTAATCAGGAAAATTAACTTGAAATCAGCTTCAAAATGCCTTAATTCCTTTTCTAGAATTAAATTTTAATTTATTACTAATGTAATAAATCCAAAAAAATGGAAATATTACTTTATAAATTTTGTGAACCCAGAAACTGGCCCAAAACATCCTAGGGCACCTTAATGAAAAATCTGAAATTTTTTGTTTTTTATTATTTACTGTAGCAATTTCGTAGATGTCGGCCGCCTCATTAGCCCACGCAAGCTGGTCTAGCTGGAAACACATCTGGTCCATGTCGCACGCGCACGACAACGTGCACACGCGTCCACTGATGCTAGAGTATGCGTCGCACACACCCAACACGCGTGTGGTCACCGCTGCACCATGTGCTAAACCCATCACCCCACATTCGTTACTGTTCACCATTCGGGCTTGTTTACCACATGTGCCCAACAATTAGCACTTCCTTGCCAGAAAATGGCAATATCTAGCGAGTTTCAGGTCCGTTTTTTCGCTCCGAGGTTCATTTTCACCCCGTTTCTCAAGGTTAAACACATATATACTACTTTTAGGCAATAAAAAGCAAGAAAAAATCAAGAAATAGAAGTTAACTCTCCAAAAGGCTTATGGAGAAAAACCAAAAAATCTTCGTTTTTTAACTACCTGATCACATCATTGCTTTGATGCCACGTGTAACACATGACGATAGCTTAGTTACGTATCCCAAATCGAACGTGAAAAGACAATAAAAAAATGCGAAAAATACCTAATTTCAGTTCTATAACTTCAAACAAACTTTCCGAAGCTGAAACAAGTATGAATCCACCACTGTCCTCACGAGAACTGCTTATCAGGATGCAGTTAACGTCTTTCTACAGTTTTCCTCAAAAGGTAAGCTCTCTTAACGAGTCAAAGAATCCTTATGCTTACGAATGATATGAGCAATTATAGGAGACCTTAACTTTTATATATAGCTTCCATATCGGGCTTTCTCATTACAAGCCCAATATAGGTCTGGTTCACATTGATTGGAATCAATTTTTCACCCAAACTTTGAATCAGTAATTTAGATCATTTATTAGGCCACTTTATTATCTTTTTTTAGAGCAAATTACGTAACTTAACCAATAAGTTATTGAAAAAATGAAAAATGTAATTAAATGTTGTCCAACTTTATGGGAAAAGTAAAAAATATTTAACTGGTCTAATAACATATTGAGAATAACTCAGCCAAAGTGATTCCCTTTGATTAATTCCATAACCTTTTCACACATGTAAAAAAGAAGAAACAAAATTAGGCAATTTGTTAATTGTGTTTTATTTTAAATAATTATGATTAAATTAGTTAAGTCGGTTCAATTTATAATACTAGATTAGACGAGTCAATTTAGAATGATCTACATATACTTAAATAATAAAAGTTTATCATGCTTGTAATTTTTATTTTAAAAAAAACGAGTTATGAGCAGGAATAGAGATCGAAGAGCTCTTTCTTTAGTGAACTCTTATTTTTTGTTTGTTCTAAAATAGGTCAAAAAGGCAAAGAAAAAATTTAACTGACAGTGACACAACTTACAAATTGAGTTATCAGATTATGAGGTCTCGTGCATGAATATTTCTCCTTATTCTAACGAACCAACTTAGACATTTCTCGGATCAAGCTTGGGCCTGGATAAAGTAGTAGTTGTTAACATTTCATGTTTCAATTTTAGTTCATCCTTCTGCAATTGTCTAATTATTCTGCTCACACTGGAATGTACAGCATTGTGTACAATCAGTCAATCGTGTCAATAGGTTAATCCCGCAATTGTAAAAGGCTAAAAGCCATCAAGATTGCAGGATTATAGTATGAGCGTAATTTACAGTTAGCAAATATCTTGAGCCACTGCATAATTTTCACAAAAGAAATGCCTGGGAAGTGAAAGGACTGTGTTTATGCACAAATGTGCTGGTGGCTACTTCCCATTGCAGGAAGGAAATTACGCATGAGCCTAATGAAACTTAAGGAATTTTTAGTTGAAAATGAAAAGTAGAATTGCATTATAAAATTCTGGCTAGAGATACAAAGATGTTTCAAGCTACCCATTATCTCGGAAAACCTACAGCCCACTTGAAACACATGCTTTTATCAGCCTTGATTACTGTTCCCCATACCCTTCTCCACTTTCTTAATGACTATTCTGAATGGATAATGCATATATAACTTGACATGCAAAGTTTAGCCTACTTTTAGTACGCTTCAAAGCACATATCTCCTGCTCTCTTAATCAATACTTGTTTCCATAAGATTCGACTGGCTTCAGTTGATAACACGAATGACTGAATGTTCCTGCTGCTATGACAAACATCAATCTGAATCTTCTGTGATCCATCTTTTATGCTTATGTATACAGTTTGTAAGTGTTCCTCCAACACCTGGAGACCTATACCATGGAAAGATGGTAGTGGTGAGAATTTTGAAGCAACAAAAAAAGAAACTACAAAAATTTGTCATGTGGCATAGGAACTTCAACCAGAAGGTAAACAAAAGATGAAAAGAACAGTTATGTCCACTTGATAGGTTAACAAACCATGAAAAGAACAGAGTGAACCCGTACTTCTTGTGCACGTCAAGTGATAGTTCAACTGGTTGCTAAAGAGATTGTAAGACATTAAAACCCATTAGGGGTTGCGCGTTCAGAGTCTTCCTAAGGATATACAGCAATAATCATGTATTTCATGGTAAAAGAACCAACAAAAATAAGTGAATGAAGCCAACTTCATGTAAGTCTTTTTGACTGAAAAAGATTTGCATTGTCCAAAGAGCGTAGACATCTAAAATTTATTTGCATCAAATCCCTTCTTCATGTCTTCCTCTCCTACCAAAGACCACAACAGTGTGTTATTAGGCAGCAGTTAAGCAATGACCAGTAACGGAATTCTTGTTCATCTCACACTGAAACCCTTTTATCTACATTGTCTGCCTTTATGGTCCAATCAGGAAAAAAAGAAAATCTTTCTTAAGCTACATGAGAAGCGGTTGACAAAGTTTAGTCTAAAAGCAGCAAAAGTACTATAAAGCAACTATTTAAGCCGTAAATTGGAGTTATTGAACAACATTTAAGACTTGGTTGGTATGTCAACTCCAATGGGTGGTTTCTTGGATGATTTTCAGACAAAGCAAGGCCCGTAGTGCAAAAGTCGGACAGACTAGAAGGGTACACATATAAGCCTATTGCCCTGATACTGAAACTGAAACTTGATTTTTAACAGCTCAACTTGAGCTTCAGCATCTTAGTCATATGGCTCAGATATCATGTCAAGATATTGTCAAAACTCAGAAGAATAAATTGTTGGATAACATTCAAAATTTCAATCAAGTATTAACTTCAACAATCAACACACCATCAGAAAGAAAATTTCTTACCACGGTGAAAAAAACTAGTGGTAGCCAAGAGCTCTGTGAAGCTTCAAGTCGGAACTTCAATATCGCACAGCATGTAGTCACCATGCTCATCCTATTAACAATAAGGTAAACTGCCAAAGGAAAAGGAATGGACTTCAATTTTTGAGACTATGATCTCATTGAAGTACTCTCTTACAAAATTAATGTGTACAGGAATGTTATTTTCTTCTCAGAACACCACATACTGAATTGCATTGAATGATTCAAGGGTTGATGGCCTTAGTTTCTTAGGTAATTATAATCGATCCAAATCTTAACATGTTATACACAAACAGTAGATTACTGCATTTCATACGTAGCAGGTGCAGAGGACACTGTTTTTGTAAATCAGTGCAAAGCATATCTTTACCAAAAGTAAACAAATTTCTTAAGAGGGAAAAAAAAAAGGTTCTAAGGTTATGAAGAAATTACTATGGAGAAATTTGAGATGAAAAATTAGGCATCATGATTGGGCATTATCATAATATGATGAAGCTTCCGAAGATTATCAGATATCTCTGTCAATAGTTTCCCTTTCATTGCCATTCTGAAGTGCACTATTGCCATGCTTTGGGAATTCAACATCAGCTCCAACTGCTTTCACTCGGAAATGAAGATTACGCAACTCATCCACTAAGCTCGTATCTCCATCTTGGTCTGCCATATTTGAACACAAATGACCCTAAAAGGAATGAGGAAGATTTCCAGATGAATGCATATGGCATTATAATTTATTTACGTTTACCCGTCTCTCCCTCCATGGGACAAAAATTATCAGTGCTAGACTGTGAGGAAGGAGCTCCATCATCTAGTGAATATTGATTTCTCTTGTCCAGATTTTTCAACCGACCAAGCTGACGGGATTTGGCTCCTTGAAAACTATGGCGCAATTTGTATTCTAGTCTCTCACCTTTTTCTTCATGAAAAGATAAAGATTGGTCATCGTTCAGCATGCTTTCCCCACTATTCTGCTCTTCAGTGGAACTATATTTTGGGCTAATGCAATTTGATATCTCAGTACAGGATGAGTACGATTTTGACTTGAATTCTTGATAATCTTCATCTATCTCATCCTCACTAAAGGCACCAAATTTGTACCTATATGCATCAAGTTCAGCCTCTAAAGCCTTTATTTCTTCCTCTCTTTTCCTAATCAAATATTGTGCTTGTTGTAGTGCTTCCTGGTCATACTCTGCCTGCTCCTCCAAAAATCTTTGATATTGCCAGGCTTCCATCTGAACAGCTGCCTTCTCTGCTTGCAGCCTGGTGATCATAGCCATAGCATTATTAGCTGCAACAGCAGAAGCGTTTCTTTCTTCATCCAATTCCATGTATAAAGCCATCAGCGACTTTCGGTCCATACGGACCTGTCTCATTGAGTCACCATCGACCTCATTTGACACGCTTCCATCTGCAGACTCGGAAGCAAATTCTGTTTTCTCAAGTGGTGATTTCCTTATAATTCTATGAGCCCACCTAGGACTGTCATTGATTGAATCAGTTAGTGGTATTCCAAAAAAGCTGTTGGCCTTGGAAAAGTTTGGACTTCTTTCTCCAATCACGTCTTCAATTTCTGTCAACAATCTCACACTGGCAGCTTTGAAATCTTCTTTATCTGTCATACAGTTTTATTTCTGCTTCAACGAGATGATTCAAGGAAAAGAAAGAATGTTCTTATGCATACAAGCATACACTTAACAGTGGAAGATTATGAAATGAGAAAGCTAAAGAACTGGATTTTGATTCATTTAAAGAAAGATAAATCGTGTTCTAAACTTACATTGTTTCCCAACATTTATTGCACTTGAACCATCCTCGGCATCATGGAGCTCATGTTCGGGGAACTTAAATTGAGTGCATCTTATGTGAGGCAAGTCCATACTGCGATGCTCCTCATTCCTAAACGTTGCAAATGGTGCTCGTGGAGAAGGAGTTGGAGCTTGTGAAAACACGTGTGAATTATTTCCCCTCATATGGGACTTCACCTTCAATGGTTTCCCACAACAGAAACATCTGTGAAGATAACTCTCCACCTCATCATTTTTCTTCCCAGTAGGCAATGTCAATTGAAACTCTTGATCATCTTCAACAAGCAACTCAATGTCCTTGTGCAGAAATCCAATGAGACTCTTGTAAGTTTCAGTGTCAGTTTCTTTCTCCGTAACAAACGAAAGAAGACAACTTTCACACAATTGGTGTATATCTGATAGCTTCTTGTGAGTATGACAAAAGGCCAGACGTGCAACGCCCTTCTTGTGATTTTCACATAAAGAATCATTGTAATAGAAGTCGGGATCTCTGTGAACCACAACGTGATCGATCCTAGTGCAAAGCAAACAAGGGATTCTCAAGTCAAAGAACCTGGCAAATTCATTGGCGAAGAATGCAAGAAACCCATCAATAAATAGCACAAATATCAACACCCATTCAAGCAAGGCATAAATCACAAAATGTGGGAATTTTCCCAGTTCTTGTTCCACGAAACTTTTGAATGACCTCTTCGCCATCAAAACTTTTTGCCCACAAAAGAAATCACAGAATCAAAAAGAAACGCAGAAGAGTATATGGGTGTTCTTAATCTCTGTGGCTTATAATTTAGGTAGGTATATAGTACAGAAAGATATGAACTTTTACAAAACTAAAAGGCTTAAACGCTGATGAGATAGAGGATCATGATCTGGGCAATGTAAAGCACTGGACCAAGATCATGACCTCTATGTCTATCTGTCTCTCTTCTGTTTTGAGGAGTGAGGGAGGGAGGGAAGGAGAGGAGAGAAACTATCAGGTTATGTTAAGAATTTGGAGTTTCAAATTTTGGATGGTCGCATTTATTTGCCCGTAAATAGCATATGTTTCTCGGAGGATTGAGGTCTGTCATGTACCTGAATTAACGGTCTGTCAACCCTCTTCCAACAAACCCGACACTATACCTTTCTGGGCTTTACTTAGGATGGGCCGCTTGGTTCTAACAAAGTTATTGACTTGATTTTGTCTCTACAGGTCAAGGCCGTGATCTTCCTGCTTTGCGATACAAAGAAAGGGGATTTATAACCTAGCTAACTCTGTCAACTTAATAAAACGTTATTATTTTTATTTAAATGTTAAGTGACCCTGACATAAGTGTAACAGGCATAACATAAGCCGCGTGATACTTAAATTATGACTGTGACTTTTTTTTTTATTATTATTTTAATTAAAAAATTAAATTAAATTTTATTAAAAATTAAAATTAAAATGATTAAAAAATAATTTTGTGTCATGTGTGTGTCACGCCCGTGACAAATTTTTTCATTTTTGTTTTTATTTTAATTTTAATTTTTTAAATAAAGTTTTT
>JANIPM010000006.1:65459659-65475622 GCA_027478405.1 Erythroxylum cassinoides
ATACTAAATATTAATTCAATGCTCTATAGAAATATTATATAATAAAAGTATTTAATTATATAGAAAAATTATACACCAAAAGTTAAAAAGACTTTGGTATTTCTAAATATTTAATCTTGATCTATTTATATAAATTATTTAATTATATAATTATAGATAAATTAAAGGAGTTTAATTTATTTAATTATAATTTAAGACTATAATTTATATCCATTTTAACATATTTCAGAACTTAACGAGGCATACACAAAAAAATTCTTAAAGAGAAAAAGATACTTTAATTAAGATATATTTGATTATAAAATTTAAATATGACATATTTAATAATTAAATTTATAATAAATATAACATATTTAATAAATAAGAATTAATATAAAATATTAGATATTATTTATGTATAACTGGTATTTAATTTTTTAATGAGGGACAATATTAAGAAACCAAGCAATAAAGTATCCTGTAATTAATTTACAGAATCGGATTTGCAGTACCATTTGAAGTATTGTTTAAACGCTCGAAAGTAGAACTAGTCTGCTTTCTAAAAGCTCTCATAATCTGAAAATTTAAATCCTGTTCATGTAATCTCCACCGGGGTTTTAAATAATTAATCGTGATTAAATCTTTTCCGCACCTACCTCGAGATCTGAAGTTAGTCATTGCACCGGGCGTGAAATCACGTGGTCTTAGTAGAGATTTACATAACCAAATACTGGTCAAAACACGAAAAGTGGCGTTGTGGTGCTGCAACTGCAATTCTAAGAAACGCGTGTTAAATTAGAGTATGTCCCTTTTCACCTGTCGTCCCTCGTGACCAAAAGAAACATCAGCAATCCTAAGCCTTTAATGCTGGTCAGTAAGTGATGAGGAAAGAGACTTTTAAAATATCTTCAAGAGCTGCAAGTCTCCGACTTAATGGACTCCTCGTGCATTTTCAATAATAATTTAAATTTTTAATAATTACGTAAGTCCTTCTCTTTTAATTAAAAATTAATTAATTAATTAATATATACGACATCACCTTTTACACAAAAACGAGTAAAAAAAGAAAAACGCACTCCCAAGTCCCAAGTCCCATCGGACACAAAAGTAAACTCCTGATGATGGCCGGGTTCTTTAATTAGTGCTCAATCATACAAAGAAATGGCCAGATTCCTCATACTAAAGTTTCGGTGTCCAAAGGTTCTTTTTTCTTTTTTTTTTTGCCTCGTGCTTGGTAAATAGTAGGGACTAACGAAAACTGAAAGCCTGTAAAGTGGCTATTTACGCCCCAAAGACTTGATTCCATACTCGATTAAGATACTTTTCTATATTGAAAACTGCTTTTTATCTTCCTACAGGAGCCATCCTATTCCAAATTGAGTAGATCTTAAAGCTCCATCATCAGTTTGTAGCTTATAAGTCATAACATGTGCTCCACTTTACAGGTTGATCGAGTGCCAAGAAAAATAAAAGAAGTGATAGTTTAAGCTATACCCATCGCCTACTAGATGACTGCCAACAAGGCATCAAGAAACAGGAGTGAAGCTCCTTAAAAAAGGCTAGTGAGTGGAAAATTGTCTAGCTTAATTAGGTTTGCTTGCAACTCTTGGGAGTTCTTTTAAAGCCAGTTTAACCCTGTAGCTGATCGTCAAATATTAAGATTGTTACAAAATTACTGTAGTACTAGAGTGGCGGATCCGTAATGACATTCCATCGAAACTAATCAGTAATCACTAGGCAACAATTCCGCCAAGGAGAAGGATACGTGAATGAATATGAAGTCATATTGACCATCCAATACCCATGCTGCAGCTCCTTGTGTCATTCTCTGTCCCACTGCAAGAAAAGTTTACATGTTATGGGAATCAAAATGAAACATGCACATTTAAGCTTGTTATTAATGCATGTAGAAGTAAAACCTGAGGGCAAATTTTGCAGTATCTTTGGAATTAAACAAAACATAGCAATGCAATGAATAGCGTTATGGTCGAAAGAGAATCCATTTATATGTGGAATTAATCTTCCTCATCTTCTCGGACTGGCATACTTTGTTATGGAAGAAATGAAAATGCAAAGAGTGAGAAGGGAGACGACAAATAGGGGATGGCAACATATTGTTGGCGTAGTTCTCAAGTAATGGTTAACTAACTAATTGAAAATGGATGTAACAGGAACAAACAAGATTAACAAATTAACTAAATTCTCAATTTCTTTCTTCTTTCTATTCATCTTCTTCCCCTAAAATTTCCAATTTACTATAGAATTAATGTTTTTACCGGAAGAAACATAAAAATTTGTACTAGAGCTGCAAAATCATTGGAATAATGGCAGAAGGCACACTCTTTCATGATTTAAGGCGAATTGAGAAAAACATGAAAACCAAATACAAGAATTGAAAATGTGGTATGAACAAGAGTTGCAAAACTTGAAGGAGTCAATGACAACTTTTGCTTTAAAGTGGTTAAAAAACTCGAGGTAAAGTTAGCAAGAGGGCACTTAAGAATGAAGGTGGAGGAACGTATAGCTATATCAATATCATATGCCTACAAATCTTCCAAGATAGAGTTTTCAATGTTTAAAAGAGAGAGATTGAAGAATTGAGATTATTGGTCAAAAAAGAAGAAGAATTGAGATTATAAATGTGACTAATTCTTTTATTTGGCAAGGATATCACCGGAGACGAAGGTTGGAATTGCTATGATGTATTTTGAAGGAGAAACATTACCTTAGCATCAACTTTACATGAGAAACATATTAACATGGAGGATCCTACCTAGGGAGAATGCTTATTGGCCTTGGAGGAGAGATTTGGAGAAACTATGTTCAAGAATCTAATTAGAGAGCTAAAAGAACTAAGACAAGAAGGATTAGTTAAAAAGTACTATGCAAGATTTAATCTTTTGTTACTTAAATTGGTAATGCCAGAACTATACTTTGTGAGTATGCTTTTAAAAGAGATAAAATAGAGATTGAGTATTTGGTAAAGGTTTTGGTTCTTAGAAGTTTACAACAAGCTTATGACCTAGCCAAGAAGCATGAGATGATGGGATTTAGAGGTGGTACAACTATGATAGAAGTGGAGGAGGAGGATATGAAGCTATAAGGGTGCCAATACAAGGTTATATGTATTCAATGTGAAGTTTACCTAAACCTACATTGATAGCTAATGTCAAGAACGGTGAGCAATAAATTGCAAAGACTACTAGGAGTAAGGAATTGGATAAAAGGATGGTTAAAGGACTTTGTTTCTAGTACAATGAAAAGTATAGCCTTGGCCACAATGTAAGAAAAGAATGATATATATGTATATGATAGGTGAAGGAAAGAAGGAGTAGGATGACAAAAAATTCAAGACTTGGAGCAATTTGCAGCCTTTGCAGCCTTACAATATGCGAGGTACCATTTCTTCAAAATTTCAACAAATGAAAGTCTTGGGAAAGTATAACAGAAGAATGATTAATGTTATAATAGATATAGGTGATACATATAACTTCATAGATTAAAAAAATAATGAATAAAGAAAAAATGTGATTGAGGAGATTGATCCAATAGTTATTTTGGTGGGAGGTGGCTTACATATTAAATGTCATGATAGATGTAGGGAGTTTAAATGGATGATAAATGGTCATGAATTTATCACAAATGCTTTGATCAATACAATTAGGGGAAGTGATATAGTTTTGAGTGTGCAATGATTATCAATGACATTGATTGTAATTACAATAAGGTCTAATAAGGTTTGATTGTAAGAGACATAATATAGAGCTAAGAAGTGGAAAATACAAGATATTTCCTAAAATGAAAGTAAAAAATTATGGATCAATGCGGTATATTGGTTTTTGTTATTATAGCAAGATGGACTATTTGCAATGGTTAATGCTCTATAGATAAGTCTTAGGAATGTGGAACTGAATTAGCTAAAACATTTGTTTGGTGAACAGATAGGTATATTACATACAATATTAGAAGAATATCAAGATATAATTCAAGAGTCACATGGTTTACTACCTTCAAGACTTCATAATCATCAAACTAATTTAAAGTAGGGGGATGAGACAGAGAATTTGAGACCATATAGGTATGCTGGAGTATAGAAATAAGCAATACAAGTGTTAGTAGAGGAGGTGTTACAACAAAGAATAATTCAGGAAAGTATAAGCTCTTTTGCTTCTTCTATAATTTCAGTTAAGAATAAAAAACGGATCATAGATTTTATATTAATTATAAATCCTTATATAAGAGTACTATCAAGGATAAATTATCTATGCCATTTATAAATAAGTTGTTAGATAAGATATATGTGGTTGAAAATATTAAATAAGAGTTAGTTATCATCAAATAAATATGTATGTAGATAATATGCATTAGACATCATTTAGGGATCATTAAGGTTTATAATATAGGCTCTTAATAATGACATTTGGATTAAAAAGTTGGGAACATTATATATGTCACCTTAGAAAAGTATTACAAGAGCTCAAACATCATTAATTATTTTTAAGCTATATAAGTGTTCATTTACTACTTGACAAGTGGAATACTTAGGGCATATCATTAGTGCAAAAGGAGTTTAAACTGATCCTAAAAAGATTGAAATTGTAGTGTAGTGTCCATTGCCTCAAACAATGCAACAAATAAGAAGTTTCCTTTGGTTAATAACTTACTATAAAAGATTTATTAATGGTATGATTACATTAGCAAACCTTTAAATTAATTTATATGTAAAAATTCTTTTTATTAGTCAAAGTAGGCTACGTCAACTTTTAATCAACTTAAGGAAGCACTTAAGAATACACTAGTTCTTGACCTTCTAGATTTCAACAAACCTTTAGCAATGAGGCTAATGCTTCAAGTAAGGGCATTAGGGAAGTTGTTATTTAGGAGGTCTATCCTCTAACTTATATCAGTAAAACCTTTCCAAATAGATTCATTTATCTGCTTATGAGAAAGAATTTTTAGCCTTGAACATGGCTATTAGGTAATGGTTTTTATTATGTTATTGATAAATATTTTATTGTTTAAATTAACTATAAGATCACGGGATATTTTTCTTGAATAAAATATTAGAACTCCCTTTCAATATACATGGTGACCAATGCTTTTATGATTTGATTTTGAAATCACATACAAAAAGGGATAGAGCTAAAAATGCTCTATTTTGAATGTTTAATGTTGAATTATGCACTATTATTGTTTTCAATACTTACACTAGTTTATTGCAGAAAATTCAAAGAATTTGGCAAGCTTATCTAACTTTAAAAGAGTTGACATATAAATTTAAACATATAATTCACTTGAATTTTGCTTGTTTATGGATTAATGACTTTCTTTAAATGAAAGTAAGGCTGATGGTGGGTTATATGGAGTTTAAAACCCATATGATCTCATTATTTCATGGTTCTACTAGTAGGAGTCATTTAAGGTTAATTGAACATACAATAAGGTGCAACTATACTTTTTTTTGGTAAAGAATGCACACAAATTTAAGAGAATTTGTGAGAGTGAATAGTTTGTTAACACAATAAATATGAAGCCTTTGCTATCCCCGATAAGCGTTAACCATCACCTATTCCACATAAAGTTTAGACTAATTTTAGTTTGAACTTTGTGAAAGGATTACCTAAGTTAGATGGATACATTGTTATACTAACTATTGTTGATCATCTTAGTAAATATGGACATTTTATTCTATTATCACACCCCTATACAAAAGCTAAAGTAGCATATGTTAATATTAGTTACATTGACAAGTTCTATGGTATGCCATTAAGAATGGTGAGTGATCAAGGACTAGCTGAGCAAAAAAACTGGATTAGATCTGAATGAGTTGAAACGAAAAGAAAACTGAAGCATTTACTCAAAGGGGAATGTCACGTGTTCAAATCTTGTTATCCCTACAGAGGGCCCCGGGGAGAATGTCATTAAAAATCCATGATAGAGTCCAACTAGGACTTTATCTTTATCAGTGCATTTTGGATAGAAATAGAATTTTTTTGACTCCAAGGCATCTCCTCTAACCATTCAACAATTCATTATCCATAATCAAATGGCCATACTAAAGTTTTAAATTCTATCGTAGAAGCCCACTTAAGATGTATGATCAGTAATTGTTTGGTTATCTTTGGTAAGAAGTTGGTACAATACTACCCATCATTATGTTATCTGGTGTCCTCTTTTGAAAATTTGTATGGATACCTCCCTCTATTTCATATTCTTTATTTGATTGGATGATAACATGTTATTTGGTTATGTTATTTGGATTTATTTTGTTTTAGGAGATGACAAGTGGAGATTGGATCAAATTAGAGTAAAATTGGTCCAATTTTTTTTTGAAAAATGTGGATATAGTACTGTAGTCGATAAGGTGAGATCACGCTTAATTCTAGATTCACCTAAGAGTTTCAGTTTAATTAGGAAACTTATTCTCATCCCTATTATGTAGGATTTGAATTTATTTAGAAGGAAATCTCTACAAGATATAAGGGAGTCAATTTTTGAGTAGGAAAGAGGGGAGAAAAGGTGACACACACCTTCTCTATCATTCTCTTTCGTTTTCTTTGGGTTTTCTCATCTTTCACCTATTCTTCTATTTTTATTGGAACTAAAACCAGGAGTGGCTAATTCCAAATATTCTGATTTAAGGGATTCAAAACTCTAGTTACCTTTTGAAGTTTTATTCTAAACCTATTAATTTAAATATGTATTATTTTGTGTTATTAAATTTTGCAAATAATTAATAGTGATTGATTTGAAAAATTAATTTAATTTTAATTATTTTATAATTATCCATGAATTAGTGATCTGTACTTGTCATGAACGGTTGATACAAGTATCAAATATTTATTTAATAATTTTGATATTTATCTGATGAGAAATAAGAAAACTAACTTTAATAGTTGTACCTAACTCAATTATTTAATTTAGGGTTTAGTCTTTTCCATTAAGCTTATTGCTATCATTTAATTGATATGGGATGATATTATACCTAATCAATTTATGGTAAGTTTTGGATTAAATGTTAGGTTTGAATATATTAATTTAGGAAAATTTAACACTTATTATGATTATCTTAAGAGGCGACAGACAAACTGCTCGAATTGTGTAAATTATTCTTTTTAAACTAATGATCAATGTTATAATTATATGAGATATTTCTTTTGAATCAGAGTTAATTAAAACTGTATTTCCCACTTTTTATATTCAATCGATTATTTTGATTCTTTGTTTGTTTTAATTCACTAGTTAATTAATCATAAACCACTAATTTGTTTTGTTAGTTCAAATTGAGAAACTAGTTTTTAGCTCTTCTAAGATTCAACCTAATTCCATAACCATTATAAGAAGTTAGTGGATCATAATTAATTTTTGAGGGCTTTGATAGCCTAATCAAAATTTTGGCACTATTATCGATGAATTATTTTAGTTTATTTGTGTTATTTTTTAGTTTACTGCTAATCTCCTGTCTTGTATGACTCGTTCTTTGCATACAATTAAATTGCAATATAATCAAAAAAATTGAGTAGATAATGCATCGTTGAATGAAAGAGACTAAGTAAAGAAAAAGTCATTCACCTTCAAAGGTGAAAGTTAAGGTAAATCTAATAATTAGTGAAGATTATTATTTCCAAGAAGATGAAGAAAAGATGGCAAATCCTAACACTATAATGTTGAGGGAGTTAAAGACAGTAAATTTTAGTTAACAACATTTATGCATAAGATTTCTAAATGTTTACATAGATTTTGAATTAAAATCTGGTTTGATTCATTTACTCTTTATTTTTCGTGGTCTTGTAGGCGAATATCTATAAACACATGAAATAATTTCATGTTTTCTACTTTGGAATGAAGCCATAAGGAGTAACAAAAGAGAAAATTAATCTTAGAGCCTTTCTATTCTTAATGAAAGATAAGGTTAAGGATTGACTTTATTTTCTTCCCTTTGGCTTAATGACAATAAGGAATGAGACGAAAAGGTTATTGCTGGAGAAGTTCTTTCCTACATCACGAGTAGCCAATATTAGAAAGAAGATATGTAGGATAAGACAATTCATGGAGAAACATTGTATGAATATCAGGAGAGGTTTAAAAAGTTTTGTGCTAGTTGCCCACACTATTAGATTCCTGACCATCTTTTGTTTTAGTAATTTATAAAGGGCCATTGCCAATAGAATTATAGTAGATGCAACTAATGGAGGAGCTTTGGTAAACAAAATACCAAGAGCAACCACACAATTAATTTTAAACATGGATAAAAAGTCTTAGCAATTTGGGACAAGGATGGATGAAGGTGTTAATCGCTTAAACGAGGTAAGTAATACTAAACTTAAAGATCAAATTTCATATTTGATTGCTTTAGTTTATTAAA
The DNA here is from genome assembly GCA_027478405.1 of Erythroxylum cassinoides. Classification (NCBI taxonomy): domain Eukaryota; kingdom Viridiplantae; phylum Streptophyta; class Magnoliopsida; order Malpighiales; family Erythroxylaceae; genus Erythroxylum; species Erythroxylum cassinoides. The sequence goes on from JANIPM010000006.1 coordinate 65,468,004, forward strand.
TGGTTGTAAATCAAATGGAATTGGCATGAGTGTGCAAAATATGTTCATTCCTTAGGCATCTTACGAATATGTTTCCTACATTACAACAAGATTCCTTTTAAGAAGCTAGCACAATAGGGGGATTTATTAGTCAATCTCAACAGAAATATGACCCTTATTCCAATCATTATAATCTAGGATGGAGAGATCACCTAAACTTTAGCTATAAAAATCAAGGAGCAAAATAAAGATACTAACGTCATAATTTCAATAGACAACCTTAAGCAATTACATATGCTCAATCTCAATCTTCAAATTCAGGTATGTCTTTAGGAAAAATTATTAAGGCACTTGCTACCAATAATTAACAATTTCAATAGAAAACAAAAGCAAACCTTTAGAACATAGGAAATTATATAACTCAATTAGCCATCTCTTAGTAAATTAGAAGAGTAAACATCGAGAAAATTACCTTAATAAATAGTGGTAAATGTTAAGGAAAAAATGAATGCAATGACATTGAGAAGTGGGAACAAAATTAGGATCTTCCTTGTAGAACAATATGAATAAGTAGAGAAGAAAAATGAAGTTCCATCTGAAGATACAACTAAAGTAAAATCTAATTTTTCTTTACCCATATCATCTAATGCATGTGTACCTCCTTTCTTTATAGATGGATAAATTAAAAAAAGAGGAATATGAAAGAGAGATCTTAGAGACCTTCATAAAGGCTATAAGGATAAAACTGAAGGCCTTACTTGATTATATGAAATATGTCTATTTAGGTGAAATGATTGAATAAAGGACAAAACAAGGATGTTAAAAGACAATGGTGGCTTTGTTTAGAAAGTATGAAGTGCATCATTGAGTAACCATCATATATCATCCACAAATGAATGGACAAGCCAAAGTATCGAATAGAAAAGCAAAATCTATTTTGGAAAAAATGATTAATACTAGAAGAAAAGATTAGAGTTTACCTCTAGACGATGCTTTTTGGGCATATAATACAACCTATAAAATAACGATAGAAATGTCTTCTTATAAGTTAGTTTTTGGTAAAGCTTGTATTTTTTTAAAAAAAATTTACCAATAGAGATTAAATGTAAAGCTTATTGGATGGTGTAATGTTGTAAGATGGATTTGCTAAGTTGGAAAGGCAAAAAAATTGCAATTATAAGAGTTAAAGGAACTAAGGTTGGATGCTTACGCGAATTCAAGAATTTATAAAGAGAAAACCAAATTGTTCCATGATAATATGATATTGAGAAAGCAATTTGAGGTGGGACAGAAAGTGTTATTATATAGTTCTAGATTAAAGCTTATGCTAGGTAAGTTACATTCTAGATAGCTTGATCCTTTTATTGTGACTAATATATTTCCTTATGGTGTAGTGAAAATAAAAAGTTTTGATATCGACAAGATCTTCAAAGTGAAAAAATATAGATTAAAATTATTTTATGAGGAGATTCCAATTTCAAGTGTGGTAAATAATTATTTGACATTTCCCCAATACGTATAAGATTGAGAAGAAAAAGGTTCGTCAATCATAATGACGTTAAACAATTACACTTTTTGGGAGGTAACTCAAAATATAATAATTTTATTAGCTATGTTTTAATTATATATAGTTTTATTTGCTTGTCTTGGAGTAGTTAGTTTATTTATTTACAGAGAAATTGGGTCTTATATTCTAAAACACTAAAATTTAAGATCAAGATCACACCTGATATAATTTAGCTTTTAGGATAATAGACCCAAAATTTCAAACTGTTAAAATTTATAAATCGTGATTATGTCTTATAAAACTCAGGTTATGGTAGCGGTCATTTTAAATTCTAGAATACTAAATCTCATATGGTGAAATTTTGGCACATAAGTTTTAACAACCTTAACCTACTCGTCAACCAACACACCTAAATTCATTAGTCCAACATCTTAAAAAAACTTAAAGTTTATTTTCTTAATGCTAAATTGGCTTAAACACTTCTTTAGATGTTCTTCATAGAATGTCTTAAAGATGAAGAGGGTTTTCTTTTAGATCAAAATCTTAATTCCTCTCGATGATTGAAAAGATTCAAGAGTTAAAATGATGATGTATTTGCAAATAATGAGCCTTTAAAATATGAAAGTGACCAAGTAAGAAGTACAATAAAAATTAGTTTATGACTTTGTTGTGTTTGTTATGCCTTTTTCATGATTTTGTTCATCATTTGAATAACTTGATCTCCAACGTTTCTTTAATATCTTACTGAGATATGCCTTGATTTGTGTATGCCCATTATTGTTTTCATATCGCTTTCACAAAAATCAAACTCATTAGTAGTACTTAAATTTTATTATCATCAAAACATTGATAGTAACTTTCCTCAATTCAATATTCTTCCCCTTTTTGATGATGACATAATATTTTGTGAAATTAGATAAATAATGAAAAAATCAAACATATACGGTTTATTATTCCAAGGCAATATAAGTAAATAGTTTCCCTTAAATTCATGCTTCATAAAATAAAAAATTTTAATTTATTTTTATATACATATTAACTTTTGTATAAGGATTACCGTAATAACATCGAAATTAATCACTCCCACGAATCTAACATCATTTTCCTAAGATAATATTGAAAATAATCACTTTCCTTGAATCTAATATCACTAATTTTCTCTCCCCCTTTTTTAGAAATATCAAAAAGAGTCAATTATCTAATATCTTACCAAACTAATATTAAAAATAAATCAAATAAACAACAACCAAAATCAAATTTAAGCACTTATTGAGATCCTTATCAAATAGAATTCCAATAAATCATACTCGATTATTTCCTAATCATACAAAATGTATCCTCTCCTATTGGTTTAATGAATATGTTAGTTAATTGATGCAGTGTATCAATAAATTCTAACTCAATATCCTAATTTTAAACATGATCTTTAATGAAATGATAATTAATTCCTATGAACTTACTTTTAGAGTGTTGAATGGGGTTCTTTGAGGCATATAGAACTAGTGTTGTCACACATAATGGGTATATTCATAAGATCCATACTATAGTCCCTACGTTGTTGCTTAAGCCACAAAATTTGTGCACAAAAACCTTTAATCCCCATATATTCAACTTTCCCAATTGATAATGCAATTGAATTTTATTTCTTACTAGATCGTTATATTAATGAATTTCCTAGACATTGACAAGTGTTAAGATGTGCTTTTCTGATCTAAGAAGTTTACATAAATAATACACATCTTACTAACCAATTTTAAAAAAATTTCTTTAGGATACCAAAGTCTTAATGACAATATGCTAAATAGTTATATATCTACGATTGGCAATGGACCTATACCTGACCCATTGATTTTGGGTTAGGCCTTAGCCCGTGTGCTATCTCTAAGTATACCCTTGACGGCTATGAGGTGGGTTTCCCTAGGAGTCAACAAAAATCTAGTACATAAGGGTGCACTAAATATATTTATGATAAAATAAAATAAACTAGCAATCATACCTTGGTATAACTTTATATCTACTAGCTTGCCTTCTTCGTGCTTGTTTAACTTATTTTTGAGGCCAAAATTGCATTTTGAGCCTTAACTTTTACAATAGAATACAACTTGAACCCTATCATTTTAAAGCGTTAAAGTTGAATTCTAACATCTTCAAAACGTTTGGAATAGACTCTAGATGGATGGAAAATTTGACAAGAATAACTCTTTGTTAATTAAATGCCATGTTTATACTAATATGACATTAGTTTTTATATTTTCTAAATAGATAGTGAGTCCCATAGCCACAAAATAGTTTTAAATTAATCAAAAAGTGGACCCCACTAGCACATGAAAATGGGGCCTACTATTATATATTTCAAACAATGGGTCTCACTTACCACATAGTAGTAGAACCTACTGTTATAGGTTGCACTTGCTATGTGGTAATGGGTATACTTTTTATTAAAAAATAAAAAATGTTTCATTAATATTGACGTGATATTTAATTAATGAGGAGTTAACCCCATTAAAATTTTCATACATTTAATTAATTACTCCTTATTTAATTTATCTATACCTAGCGCACATCATAAGATATGAGTAAAATTGTTGTTTAAAGAAGTGTTAATTATAAAAAATGTAAAACTTTACTTAATTCTTTAATATTAGCTTGAACTTTAAAAAATAGTATTAAAATGTTTAAACTTTCACTTTTTAGCAAAAATAGCTTGATATTAAGTTCTTTATTAATGTGGATGACTTGGTGAGCTATGTCAAATTAATATTTTTGCTATAGGGCTGTCACATATTGTATTTGTGCCACGTATAAATTTTATTATTTAATAAATTAGAAACATCAAAAATTCTAAAATAATTATGAAGAAAAACCTATAAAGGATTGTATAACTATTTTAAGGTTTTTTATATTTAAAATATTCAATAATAAAATTTATACATATAACAAATACAGTATGTCACAGCCACATGAAAAAATATTAATCTAATGTGGGTTATCACATCATCTCCATTAATAGAGGACTTAACGTCGAGTTATTTTGCTAAAATTTAAAAGTTGAAACATTTTAGCGTCACTTTTTAAAATTCGGGCTAGTATTGCACAATTAAGTAAAATTTGTAATTTTTTTAATAATTAACCTTTAAACAAATAGGTCTCATATTATGGATCTCATTCTTTCTTATGTTTAGAAATCTTTTTATTATGACTTTCATGAGAGTGAAAGGGATATTTGAAATTATTTATCACAAGTTAATACTTTCAATGTTAAGAAAAACTTCATTATAATTTTTTAATAAGATAGTCACTGCCATTAAAAAGAGGGGATCTATTAATGTTTTGTCCATCTTGGTTATATGAAATGAACTTAAGTATGACGATATGATCCTTACTCTAAATTTTCATTTGGAATGCTATCTTAAGAGATATGTTGCAAAGATGCTTATCGGTCCCTAATGGCACCCATTAAGGGGGTGGATTGAGTGTTGACAAATTTAAACAAGTATTTCCTATCTAATGAATCAAATTAAACAAATATATGATGAAAAATAGGTTAAAGTAAATCAATAATGCAATTAAATAATAATTTAAAGAATATAAAGAAGAAGAAAGGCAAATCAATTTGTGGCAGTCTAGTAAACAATCGTTACCTACTTCTACTGTCTAAGAAACTTCTCAAAATTGTCACCATCTTTTCTTTCAATCAGGTGAAGAGGAACTTTCTCACAATGATCTTATTTTTCACTAGTAAAGAGCAGCCCTTTTTACAATCTTTTTCTAAGGTGTGTGGATACTCTACTCACAAAAGAATTTTATAACTTAAAAGACCTTACTTGATCACTTTTGATAGCCTTAAAGGCTTACTCACTTCAAAATATAATAATGAATGCTCCAAATACTTTGAATTTTTTTAAGAAAAATGTATATTTTACAACCAAATATATCCCATGTCTAAACCAATGAAAAAACATGTATTTATAAGGTTTATAGGTCAAGATAGTCGTTAAAAATAAGAATTAGTTGTTGTTAACGACTAATTTTTATGAATTGGTCAATCAATTAGCATACTGGTCAACTAATAGGCAATGAATGCACAGATTCACTACTCGTTAAGATATTGATCTACTAATGTGATATATTTGTACCATATTAGTCGATCAATGAAATAACAAATGTCCCTACAAACTCTTAATACATAAGTTTATAAACCTTAATCTATTGGCTAATCAATACACTTAAAATCGAATTTCTAACATCTTTAAATAGTCAAACTTAAATTTTTATGCAAAATTAACTTAAACACTTCCTCAAATGGTCCCCAAATAATGTTTCAAAGATCAAGAGGATTTTATTTAAAATCAAAACCTTAATTCCTCTTGATAATTGAAAAGACTAATGCAACGAGTTAAAATTTAAAATGAACATGTGTTTATTCATCGTAAGCTTCCAAAAGAAATACAATAAACATTATATATTCACTTATAACTTTGGGCCTTGCTGTTCCTCGGGGTCTGGATTATATTCTTCACTTGAATAACTTAAACTCCAACTTTTCTTAATGTTTGCATGAATAGTATCTTGATTTGTGCATGACCATTATTGCTTTATAAAAACAAACTCATTGACAGTAATTATGTTTTATTATCATCAAACATGAATTATAGAATACATCACAATTCAACATCAATTATAATATATAGGGTGATGGAACAAGAGAAATGCAACAAATTTGGCATATTTGGCAAGATGCTTCACAGTGACAACAACAAAACCAAGCTGATCCAACCAGTAAACCTAGAAGAAAGCAGTTAAGGTAAATTGATCAAATGGCTATAGACACAGCAAAATAGCAGGTAAAATTCACACAGGACTTCCCTATATATATAATTCTCCTGTGATGCCAAGTGTGAAAAGTGCTTAGGAAAAGTGGACTTTAGACTGCAACAAACAGTTGCATAGTTGAGAGAGATCCTCGCCATTCAACAACAGCTCATGAATATCATTAAGCCAAACACATAGTGCTGTATATCAACTACCCCCCCAACATCCCCTGAAATTCTACAACATCTAATGTGTAAGAATTCATTTTAACTAAAAAGAATTGAAAAGGTCCTTCCTAGTACCTATGCCATTATCAAACCGTATGAGTTTGCTTTTACGGGAAAATCCATAAGTAGCCCTTGTCCTGATGGTTCATTGAACACTCTTGCAGGTAGTTCTTTCTGACGCAGTCACCAGAGAGCTTCCAGAAGCCTTATTCTCAAGCTGCAACCTTTTGAGTTAAGTTAAACACCTACTAAACCATTTGCCAGTTTGATTCATCATCATAATCTTCGTTGATCATCCGGCCAATCACTTGGTGAATATAAAAATGCCTTATTAGTGAGCATCTCGTATAGTATCTCATAGGCATCATTCCACCTGAAAACAAGGAGGTTAAAATGTGAACGAGAAATGGCTCATCTGGCAAAAAGTTCGCTGAGATAAAGACCTTAGAGTAACAGTGCTTTAATTGAATATGCACTATGTAGATTTATTTGTCCCAACTTGAAACAGCTTTTCTAAACAAGCAAACCAGAAGTGACTGATCATGAAGCACTTTGCAAGCAATATTCGCAACACTTGGGCAAGCACCAAATCACCGGCCAACGTAAAAAACTAAGCTTCTGACCGTGCACCTTTTCACATGTTAAATACCAGAGCGAGACATCTATTCTGACCATGCACTTTTCACAGGTTAAATACCAGAGGGAGAGCCATCTAGCTTTTCCTCTCTCCGTATTCATAAACAAGATAATATTTAATTTCAAATGTTATGCGGGGAAAATAACTACTGGTTCATCTCACACATTTGTAATTTTATCTTATTAATATTGTTAGAAACATATGAACAGATCATAAAATATATAGGATCGATATATGCATGGATAAAAAACAATAATCACATACTTGGATCCTGTTATGATTCCACCGGTTAAAGAACGTTCTCAAACTTCTGCAGAGATCTTCTTCTTCGTATATCTTGTTGTTTTAATTTTTTTTGTGAAAACAAAAGAAACGTGTTCTGCAACTGATGCATTTTTTTTCTTATATCTTGCCTTTATAACGTTTCATTCAAACATATAACCACCTTGGTAGTTAT
>JANIPM010000006.1:65707674-65718453 GCA_027478405.1 Erythroxylum cassinoides
GGTAAAATAGGAAAGTCCAAGTAAGTGAAGGGCAATATGGGAAGAAGAGGAGTAATAAAAAGGCAAAAATTAGAAGTAGAAGAAGGAGATTGTCGTTGGCTACCAAAGGAGAAGAGGAAAAGAGAGAGAAACGTGAGAGAAATAGAGAAGAAGAAGAAAATTCGAAAAAGCTAGGAAGGAGGAGGAAAAATTGTGGAAAGAAGGGAAGAACCAAGCTTCTAAAGGTAAGTTCTTCATCTTTTCTTCTTGTTTTAGTAAAGAAGTATGTGGTTGTGTTGTGATGAAGGAGAAATCTAGAGAGAGAAAGGGGTTTTGTGTTGGGTGTTGGATTGGAGGAAGAAGATGGGTTTTTAAGTTGGGTTTTGGGTTTCCTAACCTATATTGACTATGGGTAGGTTGAATTTGAGTTTGATTAGGGTTAATTGCATTTGATTAAGATTATGGGAATTTGGGGATTTCCAATTGGATTGGAAATTTAATGAGAATTTTTGGGTTATGTTAGGAAATCAAGAGCCTACCCAAGAGCAAGAGGAAGGGCATCATTGAAGTTGGATTTTCAAGAGTATAAGGTGGGTAATTTATTTGTAGTTATTGTGTAATGGGCAAAATGCATTGTGTGTGTATATATGTGTATGTATATGCTTGAATTGATAAATTTGTGAATTGCTATGATGTGGAAAATGCATTGTGATGTGTTTATGCTATGTTATGCATTGAAAGATGTATGACACTTTGATGAGAAATGCATTGTGAGCATGATTATGCTATGTCTTTTAGCATGGCATTTTGATTGAATGAAAAGAAGAAAAATCATGAGAATGTGAATTTGAGAATGATTGAATTAAGCTTGAAATGTAAATGATTGAACTAAGTATGAGATTTGATTGTGTTTGGGCGAGAGAGGAACCGTTTCGTTAGTCATGTGAACATCTATGTAAAGCCTTCTCCCGACTGACCGCTTGTGGCCCACGAGATCTGAAAAGTGGACTCGTTTTATTCACGGAGTAAACTTCAGTTTCTCTGTTTTGTTCACGGAACCCTCGAGCCAAATTGTGTGTGCATTAGCATTGGATGTGTTATGTTATGATGTGAATTGTGTGTTATGATTGAATGATAAATGACCTTAAGTGTGTCTAATGGTGTATTGAATTATGAAATATGCATGGAAATTGTGAATGCTTAGATTCCTTGTTGGTCTTTTGGATATTGTATATGTATGATTGTGTGGCTCATTGCCAATGGCTATGAATAAGTTAGCCACTGAGCCGTGTAGCTCAACCCATAATTTTCCTCCTCAGGTGCGGATCGAGAAGAGTAACGACCCTTGCAAGGCATTTGGGACACTCCAAGATAGCTAGGAGTCTTTTGTATTTAGTAACATTTGGCTAGCTTTATAGGCATATCAAACATGAGCATCATTTGTATTTTGTATTAAGTTGATGTATGTGTTGATATGTAAGTAAAGCTTGTTTAAACATTCATTTTGTTTTCAAATGAGAATGAGAATTGAGAAGTTCATTTTGTATGATTATGTTTCATTAAAGCTTGAGATTGATGGATGAGCTTATCTTTGGTTGAGAATTCCATGTGTTGCTAGTGTTAGAAGAATATGTTGATATTGAGAAGGATGTGTGTGATGAATCCTTTGGAGTTGAGTTTCAATGATGTTTGTAGTTGTTTAATGGATTTGAAGTGGTTTTTGTGGTATTGGAGAAGAATATGAGGTAAGGGGATGTTAGGATGGGTTTAGGAACCTTTGGAGGGGTCTTGGAGGGTGAAAAATTGGTGATACCCATAGGTTACACGGCCTGCCCGTGTGATTTTACACGGGCTGTGTGATTTTGGGCGCAGGGACACCATTTCACCCGAAGGTTACACGGGCTGACCGTGTGATTTTAGACCGTCTGTGTATGTTGACCCTCATAAAGACCGAATTTCAAATTTTTGTCTTCATGAAAGTTTTATCCCTGGATGTCTACTTTCTAATGGTCAAAGAACAAAGTCAATCCAACATCTATACTGGGAGTTGTGGTGTTTGCGCCAAAGTATGTTCAGTAGGAATCAGGATATGAACATATCGGATTCGTTTGGCCATAACTTTTGCGTCCGACCTCCGATTGAGGTGATTCTTAAGGAGATTGGTTCCTAGGACATGTATATATCTCTCCATAAAAATTTAGATCTTTTGGAGTTTATTTGTCAAAGTTTTGAGGAAAGAAATTGAGGTGCCGGTTGGGAGACCATGATTGAGGTATAAACATATTTTGGATTTTTAAGCATAACTTGTGCTATAGAGCTCCGAATGAGGTGGTTCTTGTTTCTAAATAAACTAGAGACTAATAGCTACCATTTTGAAGAAGTCAATTATGATTTTATGATTTTGTTGTGTGGGCTCGCCTTTGTGGCTTGAGATGTCATGTGAATGAGGACTGTTCGTTGAGGGTTAAAGAATTTGGAAACCTGCTTATGTTTTCGACTCCAATTCGATAGTTGGACTTCAGAAACGGTTCGATAGTTGAGATGTTATGAGAATGAGAGTGAACTGATGGTGGCTAATGAGGGTTAAATGAAATAACCCTACAGGTTAATACGCTCACGTTTTATGAATGGTTTCCAGATGTTGGGTTTTGAAAACGGATCCAACATATGAGGTATCAAAAAAAATCGATGATAGTTAAGGAGACTTCATTGGAGTACGTTTACATCTTATGGTTCCATTTAAGAGTTGGGCTCTGGAAATGGTGCCCAACACTCAGTGAGCAGAAAAAACATATATTGCAAGCAGAACTCGATACACACCAAGACGATCTAGATAATCTAAAGACGGGTTTTTCCACATATCTAGCATACACATAACCACCTATGAACTGAACATACTTGACATAAAAACACATGGGCTTAGCCTATGACTCAACATCTACTGGTTAAGAGCCACGTAGGCCTAGTTTTTTAATCACTCATCCAATAAACATGGATCCAGTTCTAGTACACAAAAGCATCACATGTATAAATCAAATCTCGCCAGAAAATAAATCTCAGAATAGGCTAAAATAATCATATGTGTCGCCACCAGTCAGCCAAACTAGTGTGCACACCCACTGATTACCAATGTTGGCTCGACTTTCACCTGTGGTGACTTTGGACTACAGTCGACAAAAGCGTCATGACCCTAGGTGATGACCTCGTTGACGACCAGCCCTCTAAGTGTAGAATTACCCGCAAGTCCTATAGAAAGGTATCAATACGGGGACTCGACTTTTATGTACCAACATCAAGGATACGAGGGTCACTTAATCTGTTGTGCTTAGTACACGATTAGTTTATCGTTACCTCACTAATCACAAAAATCATATACGAATGTTAAGTACAAAAAATCAAATAAGGCACCATGCCTTTATTTATCTGTCCAATCCAACCGATAAAATAGAACCTTGTCATGACTCTAAGCCAAATGAGAACACATACATGCAGCATATATGACTCGATTATGCATATGAAAGTTTCAAAACATTATTTTATATAATAAAAGTCATCTTTTGAACTCCAAGTGCAAAGTGTTATTCAAAACATTGTCATTTCTTGAATACATAAGTATACTAGCATCTATTTGAGATTCAATTCTGCTATACATTACCTAGGTTCAAAATTCACATATAAGTCATCGTGCATGTCTTAGGATATTCTAATCCCATTTAAGAGCTATGATTTTCCCAACTCACCTTAAAAGAAGGTGTACACTCCCTTGACTTCAATAATCCTTACGAGCTCCTTGATTTACAGTTCCCAAGTTTTTATACATAAAAATATACAATGTATTTACTAAAACATGTATCTCATATTTATACACTATCACATAAGTGTATAAAACACAATATCACTATCTTTAAGCTATAGGATTCGATCATTAAGTTTCTCACATGGTTACTTCTCTTAATATTCACATTAGATTTTATTTTGTATTTTCCAAAGCATTTAATGCCTTTAATCCAATACTTACTCATTTCAAAACATAATTAAGTACATTTTTATCCAAGCACATTAAGTCATTACTCATCAATCTAAGCAAAAATTCAAGTTTACTCTAAGTAAACATGAAAGTCGCTTTCCAAAGCATATCATTACGAATCTTTATATGCTAGGCCAAGCTCACTTAGGGATGTTATCAAACACCTAATGTGCATGACTTTCAACTCATATTTTCAACGCTTTATCATAGTAATTCATGCTCTTATCTTATTATATAACAAACACTTCCAAACAACAACATATTTCACCACTCCATTCAATCCAATTCCTTTCATTTAAGCCATATTCATCATAATTATACAACTTATGACATTAGTCCATTTCTTCTCCCACATTTCGACCAAGCATTATCCAATATACATTTTCTTCATTTTTCATCATCAATTGACATTATATATATACAATTAACATCATAGAATTCATTTAAACTATCAATTTCAAAAGATATTCAAAAATTTGCAAACTTTCACCAAAAAGAGAACATTTCAGTTTTGGCTTAAGGGGACTTCTCCATGACTCATTTTATTAATCTAAATCATATTTCATGCATACTCAAGCATGGAGAACAACATATCTTAACACCAATCTCAAAATCATAAAGTAGAGAGAGATGAGGCAAAATTTAGCTAAACTTTCCTTTGGTGATATCTTAAAATCCTTTGAGAATTTTCAAATCTAATAATAGATTTGAGTTCCTTGATCCCAAATTATTTTAGAACACCTTGATTTGGATTAGAGAATAAAAAAGAATGGTAGAATTTTAGTGATGGCCGAATGGGCTCTTCTCCTCCTCTCTTCTCCTCTCCTTTCTTTTAAAACAAAATGTTTCTAGTCTTTAATGGTGTGGTGTACAGTCATACATGGAAAGTGGGTCTAGAATATTGACTCTCATTTGACCAAATATGGTGAAATTACCGTTTTGCCCTTAGCTTATGTGAAATTACGTTTTTGCCTTCCAAATTTTTCCTAAATTTGCAATTAAGCCCAAAATTTGGGAATGGCCAAAACTTTTATTTTTATTTTGGTCCTTGGACTTTTGAAAATAATAATCAAGCCCCTTAACTTTATAAAATTACATATTGATCCTCTAATAATTGAAAATTTACATTTAAATCCTTTAACTTTTAACAATTGGCAAATAAACCCTTATGTACATCAACTTTTCCAATTAAGCTTTTTAAGTGTCTAGTAAGTCTATAAATCATCTCTAATCACATCTAAGGCATTAGAACACATTTAACTTAGCCACCATGGTCATATCCATCAAATGGACTTGGTTTTACACACTTAGAAGCTTATATGTCAGAAATCTCCAAGATTTTGCATACCGATAAATTTTAAGTTTATATAAGCGCATATAACATTATAAATCACTGACATATATACCCAAAATGATTTAAATATATCTTTGAACTCATAGACAACCATGTATATATCAATATACAAGTATCTCTAAGAACAAACTAATACAAAAGGGCTTAGAGAGTCTGGTATTACACGTTGGGGCCTTGACCTAGCCAGAGGCCTGAACAAATCTGGGGTAGCAGGCCTGAGTCCTAAATACCATTATTAAGAGACTTAAATGGGTTAATTCTATAGTAAATTAAAAGTTTGAACATTTTATTACTAGCATAATCAAATAAAGTTTGAGATTTTACATATAATTTACTTTAAAAATCCTAATTACTGTAAAATTTCTAATTTGACTTCTGATTCCATGTGAACTAAAAAAAACTAATTTCTTAAATCTCCTATATGAAAGTTGATATGAAAATTAATATGAAATTCTCTACTATCTCCACTTTATGCAACTTCTCTAGTTCACACAGCTTTTCATTATCTTTTCATCATCTTCATCCTTAGTGAACTTCTCATTGTTGAGTTATATTCATGTTCATCTACTTATCATAATTTCAAGGGATTTTCTTAGTTAACCCTATCTTTATCTTTTGTTATAGGTTGGTTATAAATAAAGATGTACACAAACAAACAAACAAACACACACACACACACACACACACACACACAAACACATACACACACACACACACATATACATATGTACACATCTATAGGGTTCTTTTAGGTGACAAAGGTGAGGAGACGATACATCATGGTAAGTGACCTTTTTTAGTCTATCTTTATCTATTTGTCCTGAAATGTGTTGAATTAAATATTTTCTTGGTGTGATCCCCTTAACACATGGTTTCTTAATTTGATCTGGTCCTTACTGCATATGGTTTCTTAAATTTATTGTATTTGTGATGAAAACTTTTATGCAAATTATAAAGTTTTTCATTATTGGAAATGAATTCAATTTGCATCTAGTATATGGCAATCAGAATCTACTATCTATTCTCCTCTTATTCTAATGAGACTTGAGGAACTAAGTTCATTAACCAAAATAAATACAATTAATCTTAATACTTTCAAGTAAGGATATATTTATTTTTTTCTTTGGTAAATAGTTTAGGTAGAATTTGTACTTCAGATCATTCTATTCTTTGCTAATGACTATGACGGATCAAAATTTTAAAGATCTAAATTAGAATTGGAAAATTTAGAGAATATTAGGTTGCCTGTTAGAATGTTCTTTATTTGTTGATTCTTCTCTCAATTTTGATGATACAAACAATATTGCTATTTGATCTCTAGGATTATATGAACTTTTTCTTTATTTATTAAATCTTGGTTAGCTAGTCATTTCTTTGTTATTCTATTAGAATATAAAGCCCTAGTTAAATATGGGTTGGAATGATGATCTGCAAGTAGATACCATTTGTTAGTGTCAGAAAAGCATGGTTGTTAAACATATAATTGCTTGAGTAACCAAGTTCTAATGTGCACATAAACGTGCAATTTGTCAACATAATAACTAGTTTTCAAAAGAGGTTTTTCCATAACTTTAAAGTTGGCATTTTAATTTATGACTTGTAATTTTGATGCTGAAAATGTTATTGAGGTTAATGTCATAAGGAAATTAGGACCCAATTTTCTATGTTTCTTTTGACTTATAAATTACCCTTTTGAAAATGCAATCATATTCACATACCTTTTGTTTTCCTAACAATATTTATGGGTATTTAGAGGTGCTGGAAAGTGGGATGGATCACCATGGAGCTAGCTTATGACTAACTTTTTCCTTAATTAAATCAACTCTCACAATTTTGTTTAGTAATGCCAACGACCAAGTTTTGGATGTTAAACCAAAAATATATTATAGATGTGAATGACCCATCCATTTTTATATTTTACAATCATTTAAACTACTTGTATAATTATAGCCAAATAATTGGTGAAAGCTTAATTTCTGTAATTTTGGAACCTATAATGGTTGTATGTTAAATAATTTTTTATTTAGGATGTTATTTCAATGTAATGCATCACATGGAATGCTATTTGAGCTATATTCCCTTTTTACTTTAGGTAATTTTTGAAATATAGTTTACAAGTTACAATTTTTTCATTTTTATCTATTTGCCTATTGTTTTTTTCTAACCGCTATAGTGCACAAATTACATCTAAATGGAACATGCTTTGATATTGAGGATTCATAATATGAAATTTTGTTAAACATGTTTGCAATGGTTCAATATGGAGGTATAGGCTATTTTATAATAGGAAGTCCATATTAGAACTTGAGTTAAAATATGTTGATGTAGATATAAGAATTTTTTAAAAAAGTTGACTTTGATTATATCAGCTTTAGACAAATATATGAGATGATAAAGGAATTAAGATACCTTCAAGTTGATGAGGCATGTTGTAAGGTGTTACATTCCAAATCTGCTGAATTGTTGAGAGTCATTGAATTAAACAAGAGTTATATTAGACTTATAAATCTTATAAAATTCATGAAATGTTTGATTTATATACAACTTATAAGTTAGACACATCAGTCCCTACACCTGCCATATGACTTATATCTAGAAGGGAGGAGTTTATTATGAAGGATGGAGATAATCGTGGTGAAGAAAAATTTAGTAATGTTAAAGTGGAGTTATGCTAATGATTTTGTTGTTACAGATGCGAAAGCATCCAATGACTAGCGTGAAAAACATATTAGTGACAAGCTGATGAACACGTGTGACCAAATTGATGAACCTATTGGTTACCAAGTTGATGGACATATGTGTGACAAACCTAATTAACTTGTTAGTGATTAAAGTGATGAATAAGTTGGTGACATGGTTGATGAACATGTACAAGGTAATTTTTAAGTAGACATTTTAGAGGACCATCATCTAGTTAAAATTAAATGAACTTATTCTAGTAGTTTTATGAGTAAATTATAATAAAAATTTAAACTTTATTCAATTTTATGATACTAAACAAAATTACTAAAAAAGAAATTAAATGTTTATGTTTTTAATTTGCAGCAATAGTAACCATGGAACATGTCATATCAATACAACCGTTTAATAAGTGACTAACACAATAATGATAATGGCCACATCAAATGATTGCATTAAAAATAAAGAAAAATAATATTATTTTGTAACCTTGTAGAGAAATTTAGCCTTAATTCTTTGTATGTATATGTAATCCTAAGTTCCCACAATCACGATGCAATCGCTACCACAACCACACCATAATCATCATCGTGCCACAACCACCACTTAGGCATGACTACCATCACTTTTTTGTAATTGTCACAACAAAATCCCCTTCTGTGTCTCTTTAAAATTTCAAGTACTATTAAATGAAGATGTTACACCATTGAATTTTACCTTCAATAGTGTTTTAGCATCATTAATCTTAATGTTGAGTTTTATATATGTTCAATTAATTATTAAATAGTACAAAAATTAAGATTTATTTTAATGCATTTTTTATGGGAAACTCTCTCCATTTTGTTTATTATAGAAAAGAATGGAAGGAATAACGTTACAGTGGATGACCTTGCACATATAATTAGACTAAAAGGCAACAATGTGTATTCTTTGTAGTTTTTATTGTAATATCTATCAAGGAAACTTCTTTTCTACTTAAAGGAAGTTGTTATATTGTATCTACTGATTAGGAAATGTTCTTCAATTGCTTGATTACTTAGGCTTTGAAGTTGTCATGCATATCTTTTGTTTTGTGGTTATAATTCATTTGTTTCCACTTTGATTATGATTTCTTAATCATTATTTTCTTATTCCTCTTTCTGAAAGTTGCCTTATCCTTAGCAGTGATAGTGATGACATTGGATTCAACTGGTTGTTAGAAATTATAAATAGGATTTCAAGCTGCAAGTTTTAGGTTTGAGCGATTTTAAATAGACAGAAACTCAATTGAGCATTAAAATAAAATTTTGAATAAAAATTAAAAAGAATAAAAAGAATGAACGAGAAAAATAAAAAGAAACAAAACTCTAAAAATCATGGAGGGTTGGAGTTGGAAGCTACCATTTTGTGTTTGGATCTCGAGGCTGTTAGTAATTTTTTGAATTTGGACAATAATTAATTACGATTTTGACAAACTTATGGTTAAGTAAATCAAATTTGATCCTATTAAAGATACTAAAGAAGCTTGATAAAGGATTAAGTCGAGTAAAGAAAATGTACCCTAATCAGTGTGAGATGGAAATACATTGGGCATGTGATGGGGTAGGCCTAATACACTTACTATATATAATTACTAAGGTCTCTTGTTATCCATTTATGTAAGTTCGTGAACATTTGAATTCTCTAACTCGTTAAGAAAGACATTCATGACATCTAGTTAAGCAACTTTCATAAATATCGTCAAGAAAGTTTGAAGGTTTTGATGTAAAAAGCTCGTTTAAAGATATGGAAAACAAATCAAGTATTGTTCTGAGTTTTTCCATTCATTTACTTTCACATTTGATCTTAAGCACATAACTAAGGCTTGTGTTATGCATTATATGTGATATCAAAAAGGTTACTGATTGTGTGAATTTAAACGGAGATTTTCGAATTTCTACATAAGGAAATAAGATAAATCATTCTGTTTTCACTTATATAAATTGCATATTGATGCTTGAATTGATGTTGAACAAGTATATCATTAAAAAATGAGTAGAAAATAGGCTTTGAGAGTGAAAACATCACCTGTAAGTGATCAAAAATTGCCTTTTCCCAGCTACTAGAGGGAGAAAATTATACCAGAGGCTTGGAGTACTTCAGGCACATGTGACTCATATTCACCCAACTGTTAATGCCTTTTAGAGACAGTGGATGTATGGTACTTGTAGCTCATGCGCCAAACAGAAGTCGCACATAAGTGAGGACACTTGTCTGGTGCGTGAAAAACATTTACATAAGGTAGTGAACACGTCTGTGAGTAAGGCGCATATGTCATATGCGCTCTAAAAGTGGGAGGGCATCTTTGCACATATGGCGCATATAACACATACGCCTAACGTATCCAAAGGCACGTCAGGAGAACGCAAGCGCCCTTTAACAAAGATTGAAGTCAGCATGCTACAATGTTGGGATCCGATTCGGAGACCGGATCCCAACCGAAAAACGAAACCAAAAATGCCGAAACCAAAGCGAAATCAAATCAGATAAATCGAATCCGAAAGCGAAATCGAATAACGAAAGGCGAAAACAAAAGACAAACGAATCGAAGCAAATCAGGCAGAAAGTGAAAACAAAAGCAAAAGCGAAATCGAATTGTAAAGCGAAAGAAACCGAAGCAGAAACATAAGGCGGAACTTGAAAGAACGGATCGAATTCAAGCATACAAACGGAGCAACTGAATTGAACAAGTATCCGACATCCGAAAACTTAAACTTATCGC
>JANIPM010000006.1:65789545-65809581 GCA_027478405.1 Erythroxylum cassinoides
CGTTCCTCCCCGAAATGTACCAAATAAAAGTCATTCTCCAAATCCACAAATTTCAGGGGACCTGTCGGGTGCCACAAGGAGAGGAGTCGATCCCTTAGAAGACTGAATCCCATCCGTCTTCCCAGCAATTTAATCACAATGGCTTGGGTCCAGACATTATCCAATTTGCTACGGAAAGAAGAGGACAAATCAATGCCCAAACCATAAGATCCCTGCACCAGGTTAATATCTCCATCTTCTAAATCGATTGGTGGGTCTTCGGACCAGTTGAGGTTACTTGCTTGGGGTGCTTGGGTGGAAGTACCCGAGACTGCTGCACTGTAACTCGGAGGAGGCTGAGACTCTGGCTGCGCAAGAGGGGGAGGATCTTCTTCCCTCTCGCGCACCCGGACCTTCTTGGCCGTGTGGTTGAGGGACTACATGGAATGGGCCGTAGCAATTCTCTCAATTTACTGTAGCAATTCTTTCAATGTGTTGTTCCTTGAACAACCCATGCATTGGCAGCACATAAATTGGAGTTTTGTAACAAGGATCTGCAGTTTCTTTTTTTTTTTTTGAACTGCTAAGATACGTTACAAACAGAGTGGAAAATTGGGAGTATTTTATAACTTCTAAGATGTTTTCAGCAACATTGTTACATAGAGGCAATGCAAAGGTATTCACAACATAGTTATTTTAAGGTTGAAAGAAATAAGGAAGGGTTTGGACAAGCTAGTGAATATTATACTTCTTCGAAGCTTCTTGTAATTTAGAGCTCAAAAAGGACTGGAACTTGAAATCGAATAAGACAATGTTAGAAATAAAATGAAGAGAAGAGTCTAGTCTTTGAGGGGCATGGTCTGCTGGAACCTTGTCGGCAAGTTCATGAGGTGTGAACTAGGTGACGATCTCCACTCCATTTCTTTTGTCTTTGATTAGATTTTTGTGGAATATTTCGAATAATTATAAAATTAAAATCACGAGTCTTGCGATCGATCTTCATTAAGATTTAAAGCTCGAAGTCATGGTCAAACTTTTACACTAAAGCGAGGCAGTTATTCTTCTTTTTGTGCATATTGAACATTTTAACGTGTTGTCTCGTTTAAGGAGATGGAGATAGCTTACGATTCTACAGCTGATATGCCCCTGCGGTCTAATATCTTCCCCACGATTTGGGGAACTTGATTAATGACAACTATTTGAATCTGATATTTTGTATAGGTAAGGCGACAAAAATGGAAGAACTTCGATGGGTTTTAAGCACTTTGCATAAGAATCTATTACAACACATTCACACGAGATTATCACTTTGACCAAAATATTTACTTCAAATGGTGTTTCTTTTACATCAGTATTGGAATTTCTGTGCTTACTCTTTGCTCCTTTTCCTTTGAAGATCAAAAATTGAGACAAGAGTGCGAAGTAATTTGCTGATTTGTAGCCCAAAAAGGGGATCAATGTAATGGCGAGATGGATAACATGAACGTGAATATGGGAAGCTGAGAAATGCCCCCTTAAACGAGTGATCTAGACCGCTTAGCGGAGAACTTGGCTGGTGACTCGAGCGTCAATTCATCACAAGCGAAAACATCATCTTGCAACTTTCTCTTTGGAGCTCTTCTCTTTCCCTTTTCTTCACCTTCACCTCTCATTATGAAATCCTTCAGGCGTTTCACGTCAGACAATTTTACTGGTTTCAGTATGAACTCTTCTGCCCCTTCTTCCAAGCATCTGCAGATCAGTAACAAGAATCGAATGTAATCAAAATCCCGTATGATCAAAGTAAATTTTTCCGAAAGAAGAGTATCTGGAAAAAAAATTAGCCTTTGATGTAGTCGAGAAGAAGTTTGCCATACCAACTAGTTAAGGATTTTTAGCATTAACAGATTACTGATGTTGCACAGATAAACAGTTCATAGCTGAAATCACAGTTCACGCGTGCTTATAGAATTCTAAATTCTGCCACATTCTATTCATATTTAATGACTATCAACTTCAAAATGTTTAATTTTACCTATTAATACGAGCCAAGATGTTCTCGGATGACATGATTACTACAGGAACTTCTCTGAAAGCAGATGAACCCTGCAAATCATCAATTACAAGTTTACTAAAAGACTTCCACAATTTTTAGGACTTCTGAAACGAAAAGACAAGGATTCTGCAAGATACGTCAAAAAAATTTTGAGCTGTTACCAACCTTAATCTTCTTGAGCAATTCATATCCTGACATCCCAGGCATGGAGTAATCAGTCATTATTAGATTTATTTTCAAGTCCTGAAATCATATGAATAAAATAATCAGACTCCAATATAAGGAAATCTGATAGATGAAAAGTTGGGAGAAGTAAGAAAATTGTTTTACTTTCTTCAACCCCACGAAAGTGACCATAGAATTGCTTAGATATTTGTTCTATAACTTGCCCTTGTTACTCCTTCTCAGCGTTAAAAAGAATTTAATGCAAGTTCAGAGCTGGCGTTTTCACTTACATTTAACGCAGCTGTGCTCTTCTCTCCATCCAACCCCAGATACTGCAAAGCTCGTGTTCCACTTTCCACGGCAGTCACTGCACAAGGAAACCCATTTCAAGTCAGCTTCAGCCTAGCAAAGTCGAAATAGCGTAGACACAAACAAATCATTGCCAAAATGTCACACCTTTACAAGAAGAGATCTTAAGCAATTGCTCAATTACTTTACGGTCCACGAGGCTGTCATCAACCGCAAGAACGTGAAGTTCCTCCGACCCATTAGGGACTCCGACCCCCTCCGCCAAACCCCGCCTCAGAACATCTCCGACCGCCGTCATTTAATACAGAGAATATATCTTTCTTTCACTTTACGATTTCTCGTAGGTGGGTAAAGCGAAGCGTATTAGAAGGTTAGATTTTGGTGCTACAAAAATGGCAAGATGGCTTCACAGAAACTACTTTCTACAAAGCTTCGTACTATTACAAATACTAACGGGGGAGTCATTTGGCTTTGAGAGACTATTTATTAATAAGGAAAAAAGAAAGAGAAAGTAGAAAGATTCTGAGGATCTAATTTCGTGAGATCTTAGCAAATCTAAAGGCAGCCCCACTCTGTCTCTTTGTCCTGTCCAAGTGGTCTCTCTCTCTCTCCGTGTATAGCTACTCTTTAAATATCATAAACCTGCCACGAAGACGAAACCTCCCTTACGTTTTCTGTCGTGTTCTTCGTACCGCGGATGAAATTCCCACCCAAATCCTACAATTCCTACCTGTCCCATTCTGACATTTTCTTTACTTAAATAAATTTCATCTCATCAAATATATAAAATAGAATCGAGACACGGATATTTTGTGCGGTTAGGGATACATAAGTGCAATTCTACGCTAACATTGTAGCATTTAGGATTGCAAAACACATTAGTACGTGTTAACAAAGATCGTGTGTTGTTCAACAAAAAGCAAAATGTGTCAGCGCCGTGTCGGAATCTAACATCGCTGAACAGGCGAGTCTTTTTTGTTCAATTTTGTAGCAAAAGCTTGAATTTCTTTTTCTGACGACGTGGGACTACGAGATTTGAAACTTTTTAAAAATAAGTTTAAGTTGGAAATTAAAATTGACAAATTAATATAAAAATTAATCTTTAAAGATGTGATTTCGGTCTATTTCTATTTTGTTTAGATATTATTAAATATATTACTTGAATTAGTTAATAAAAAATACTATAAGAATACCCTTTTCTAAAATTGAATATCTGATCAGGTATCCAGAACAAATCAGTTCATAGCCTTGGAGTTTGGAAAAGATCTGAAAGAATTGAAAGATGGGCCAGAAAAGCGATCTTTTGGCAAAGGCAAAGGCGAAAGTCCTCTTGACGACCCAGGGGTCAAAGACCCAGCACAAGCAAAATGAAATATATTCAATGTGGCGGTGGTTGACTAAGGCAAAACGAAAGGTCGCCAAAAACGAGACGACCCCAGAACCGGCGGCGTCAAAATGGGAAAGCCGACCATCTCGCAGGTTCGAAGTAGTTGCCTGTCACCTCCTAAACAACCATTATTCTAACTCAATTTGATTTGGAATGGTTAATGGCTCCTCCATTTGCGTGTAGGAAAAGATCATAACTTGATACTTCTACACGGGTTGTTCATGACTTAAAGGAAAACACCCACCATCTATTTTAAGAAGATACAGTACTCGGTGGGATTTGATTTTGTATTGCATGGAAGTTCTCGCTTTAAGGGATTTGCTTTTGCCTTTATTCCAGTAGAAGACAGATTGGTGAAATCAGAGATCGATTGGAAGAGATTTTCTTTTGTCCTTCCCTTTCCACCTGAGGTGACAAGTCGGGTTCAATTGGCTTTCTTCCATCAAAATTTTTTTGAATATTTATTATTATAAATATATTTAATACTTTAAAATATTTTTCAAAATATTAAAAAACAACAATTTACCAAAATTCAGTTTGCTTTTATTTTAAATTAAATATTTTGAAAACCTTAATAAATAATATGTAATTAATATTGAGATATTGTTTGATTAAAAATATATCAAATATAGTTAATAATGTAAATGTCTACTTAATTATTTAATTTTGTCTGTCAGTGTTCAGTGATGTTTATATTTTGCTTGGGAGTTGGAGTTGGACTGTAAAAGTAAAACGCATCCTTTAATTTGTTACGAGGTTGATTGAAGTGATAATTTCTATCAGTTTAACTGATATCTTTCTCGTAAACCGACGAGATTTGAGAGTTGAGTGCGTAGTACAACTCCCTTCACCGTCAAACCAAACACAATAAACAAATCAATATTATTGAGTAGTTTCCAGTTTGTTCTAAAAGGTTAAGGTTGAAAGGCAAAGTAAGAGAATGAGCTGAAAATTAAAATGATTGAAAAATGAAAAAAATAATAGCTATCATAATATAAAAACAAACTTGAACTAATTAAGTCAATTTTTAAAAATGCAATAAAATGTTTTTATATTTTAACATAAAATAAATATGTTTATCTATTTTAAAACTTTTCGACATTAGTTATATTAATAATTTACTCATTATTTTAATCTAATGATAATTACTATTTTTAAAATAAATATTTATATGTCATAAAAGATAAAAATTATATTAACTAAATTACGAAATTAATAAACTAAACTATTAAATTTAAAAATGTTAAAAGTTATTCATTTAATTAAAAAATTGTGGTAGAACCGACACAACAACCAAATAGCTACAACGACGTCGTTGGCTGGCTCTCCCAGTAGAGATCCCGACAACCTAAGCCACCCCTAGAGCAGAACCGATAGGGATCGAAAATGGAGGAAGAAAAAGCCGCAGCTTACTACGAGGAGCTTACTCGAAAAGGGGAAGGCGCCGCCCGCTTCAAACAAGGCCTGGGCTTCTCCGCCGGCGACTCGGCCCCGTCGAGAGGCACCGCTCTTCCGTCCGCCTCTTCTTTCCTGAGCAATTTCGTCAAAGCCTCGAGTCCTACACAAGCGTCAAAACTCGAAAGGCAAGCGCAGCTTGAGTCAATTCAAAACAAGCTCAAGAAGAAGCCGAGAGACGAGGCATTGAGCCAACGACGTCGCTCGAGGAGTAGAGAGAGGGATAATAGGGAGAGGCATTCAAAGAGGCGAAGCAGGAGTAGAAGCAGAGAGAGGTACAGAGATCGAAAGACGATGAGGAGGAGGAGGAGTACGAGTCGGAGCTCGTCGCCTCGTAGGCGACACAGATCAGAGAGGAGAAATCGAAGTTTGTCGCCTCGAGAGCATAGGAGGTCTGAGAAGACCAGGAATGATGATGTGAAAAAGGACAGATCAACTAAGGAGAGAAATGGTGCCACAGATTACTCGCGGTTGATTTCTGGCTATGATAAGATGGTACGTTATTCGTACGCATAGTTTAATGACGCAGACTTAGTAGCATTACCTTGCCTGCTGCGAAGTTATCATTTTATTTTTTTTTTGGGATTTCTGTGGTCACATAATAAATAGCAATTCATTATTCCTTTGGGCGCCTATATCATTATTAAACTTGTTTTGATACTGAAAGAGAGACAGAAATATGGTACTCGATTGGAAAATCAATTGAACTTGAGACTACTTTTGTATTAAATAGCGATTGGAAAATCAATTGAACTTGAGACTACTTTGGTATTAAATAGCCTTAGAATACCAATAATTAGGCTTCTCATTGAAGTAGAATTGGATAGTACTCTTGTGGGTGTAGGCATAAATGCTGAATTGGAGCAAATAATTGGCTCTCATTTTGAACAGACGCATGCAGAAAGAGTCAAAGCTAGGATGAAATTTCAGCTTGATCAAACGGGTAAGCAGTTGTGTGCCCTTGTAAAAAGACTGTTCTTGATGCTTCACACCGAATTCTAAACTCATTCTTGTGGAGTTACTTTAGTTTGTTTGAAATTCATTGCTGAAGTTAGTAGGAATAGTGAAATTTTGATATTTCTTCAACAATCATTGTTGGTTGTGTTACAAGGATAATTCTGTTACAATTAAGAAGAAACAAACATTACTCCTGTACTTTCTGTAGTTCTTATGGCAGAACCTTCAACGTCTTTCATGGTTGAAGTATGTTGATGAATGTTAATATTTGTGTAAAAGTTTTCAAACAAATTCAGGCTGAATGCCCAAGATTTTCTTGTTGCTTCCGTTCAAGCATAATTTTCTGTGGGAACAGGACTTCAGGAACTGCTTATCTTATATTCGTTAAATTGATAGTTTGGCATACCTGAAAGGGTTCCTGTTTTCATGACATGTTTGTTTCTGCATGAGAGCTCTTCTTTGGTGAATCCTAGCTGGTATTATATGTTGAGGCTCCAAATTGGATGCACAGTGCTTGTTTTTGACATGATGATGATATATATAACTGTTGATATGTTTTGCGTTGTAGCTAAAAATGATGCAGCAAATAGCGGCCCAGGTTGGGAACGATTTGAATTTGACAAAGATGCCCCTCTTGATGATGAAGAGGAAACTGAAGGTGATTTGTCTGCATTCTGGACTGCATTTCTTACTATATACCATTTTACTTTTAGGGTTGGTTTCTCTGCCAGTGACTGATAAATGAAGATTGGAAAAGTTTTTACTGTTTGGCTTTACCTGTTTGATACTGTTTTGTCATGTATTATTGTAGCACTTCCGAATATGGCTTTAGAGATTTGGTTTGTGATTCCATCTGTTTCAGTCTAAATAATATTATTAACATAAAAAGATTAGAAGTTGGTTCGTGGATTATGTGTTTCTGTATTAACAAACAAGGGATCCAAGTAAATTGTGTAAAAATTCAATTCATACTATGCTTTTCTGTATGCACAGTTGCGGAAGATGATGTAGAAGTAGTCAAACGCCTGGGCCATAGCTTTCGGTTTTCAGCTATTGAGGTATTTTTAGTTTTCATAGCTGCTGTTTATTACTGACGCATTTGATTATTGCATGCCTGCATTGGGCCAAAAAAGAAGAAAAGAAAGAAAAATATGATACATTATGTAAATCCTTATACATGTAAAGGCAAGAAGAGAGGAGCAACTAAAAGCTGCTCATGATGAGGCAATATTTGGAGCGCCAACACTTCCATTATCCATAGCTCCAGACAGGGAGCTTGAGACGGACAACAACAAAAAGGATTGCAGTCCAACTGAGCTTGCTAACAGCTTGTTGAGTGAAAAGGTTGGGTTTTTGTGCTTGGCGAGAGGGAAAAACGTTGTAAGCAAAGCTTTGATCAAATTTTTTCTAATTTTTAGGTACTTGCAAAACAACAAGGTTCTTGGCGTGATCGAGCTCGCAGATCATAGATAAATGAAGTACTTGATGAGTTGCCTTGTCTAAATGACACATGATATTGTATGTTTAATCTAGTCCGTGGGTGAAAGTTTACTTTCCAGAATCAAATCCCTGAATATGAGTCGCTCTGCACCACCCTTTGTGCCATGATAGATCGCAAATTTGCAATGGTCAAGATCAAGAATGTCAGTTGCAGGTGTACATACTGTTCGGAGGAGTTATTTATCCATCTTATACCGCAAGCATTTCAGAACTTACTGTACTAGTATGTCTACTAATATTAGTAATTGCAAGTACTTCTACATTAGCATGTCAAGGCAGAGTTCTCTTCTCCGAAGGGGGTGTGGCCTTTTCTCCTAGCTGTTCCTCTCCTCTCGGTCCGTTAACCGTGAAACTGGCTTAATATATATTTGTTGTTATAATGTGATCAATAAAACCACATGGTTGCATTGATTTGTATGAAAACTATTATTGGAGAAGAAAAAGGTAAATGTATGATAGAAACTCCAAATAAATGATAATATTGGCGTATACATATGTAAACAGAATTATTTTAGAGCATCATTCAGCATAGATGTAGTCCTCATAAGTCAAAACAAATATGTTCTTTTAAAGGATAAAGGTTAATTAAAATTTTCTCCTGATTTAATAGCATTTATAATTTAAGCAGTTTTTTTATTTTTACATAAAGATATTTCTATGAATTGAATCTGTTTTTTAATTTAATATTATTATAAAATATTATCTCTCAAAATTAAGAAATCATGTTATGTCAAAATATTGTAACAAAAAAAATTAATACAATTAGCTATATAAATAAGCATAAATACTTTTTTACATAAATACATGAATGGGGAAACCATGACAGTTCTGTCCAGTAACGTGTCGTACGCCCATTCGTCGACATCAACCTCAAAAACTAACCAATCAGACTTATCGAATAAGCAATTTTGTATTTTTTTAATTTTATCGTCACAAATCCCTAGTCAAACAAGTCTCGTTCTCTTTTACTTCATCGACCCCTCGGCGTTTTTCTCCCTACAACGGCCGCAAGACTTCCAATGGCTACTAATCGATGGTTGAGGCCTGAGGTGTGTTAAAGCCTTCTTCTTCTTTCTTCTGATTATCGTTTGACTTGGTTAATTTTACACAAAAATAAAACAGATCTTGATTTTTTTTTTAATTGTTGTGTTATTGGATGTGGTATAGGTGTATCCCCTGTTCGCCGCCCTCAGTGTCGCTGTAGGGATCTGCGGGTTTCAGCTAGTCCGCAACATCTGCATCAACCCAGAAGTCAGGTGCTTCTCTTGTCTACGCCTCTCCTTCTCCATCGTGTCTATAGTATAGAGCTACCGCTTAGCTTTGTTGGTATTGATAATCTTTTGGTGGTTATATAGTTGGTAGAGACGGCTTTATAGAATACAAGGAGATATTTTTGTGCGTGTTGATGCGTTAATAAGATTTTTGTGCATCAGTTTTCTTTTCTTAATATTTTTGGTAGGTTCGAGTTCTGTGATGTAGTTTCAATCTCACACTTGCAAGGAAAAAGAAATTTTTGATTTCCTTGAGAATATGGTATATTGTTCCTGTCAACCGCAACTTGTCCTCTAAACAAGAGTCCTTCGTTTGGTTTTCGCCTCTTCCACTTAAAGACTTCAAAGTAGTTTGTGAAGTAAAGTAAAACAAATGTGCAGGGAAGGTTGAACTTCAAAATCTTGTTTAGTTTTCCTTTGGCTTTTGGGGGGTATTGTGAAGGGTTGAAATCTATTAGAGGAACGCTAGCAAGGTACAATTCGGGTGTTTTTTATTTACTGTTTTTTCTTATGAAATGAATTTATATGGGTATATGGAGTGGCAGCAATCTCAATCTAATTCTATGTGTTGGTCAGGGTGAACAAGCAGCACAGGGCTGCTGGCGTCTTGGAAAACTTTGCTGAGGGAGAAAAGTACGCCGAGCATGCTTTGAGGAAATTTGTTCGCAACAGGGCCCCTGAAATCATGCCATCAATCAACAACTTTTTCTCAAACCCAAAATGAGGTGGTTGCTGCCTTTGTGTAAGAAAACGGTAGTTGAATCAAGATCTCAATATGTTTTGGACTTGATGGATGTGTATTGAGTTGCAAATAATAGTGGATGGGTTTTATGAGAAAGATAGTATGCCTAATGGCATGAACTTTGGTGTCTTTGGAATGGAAACAAAAATTTATGGATTGATATTTTCTATTGTGTTAAAGACTCGTTGCAGCTAACAATCTCTTATCTGTTAAGTTTGTGTATTAGCAATCACTTTCCTAGTTGATAATTCAATCAAGAAAAATCGATCAATGAGATCGTATTTGTCAATGCATTTGATACTTGACTTTGATGATTTGGTTAGAACTTGTGACAATGTGAGGTTAAATAAACTCAGCAACCAAAGCAATTAGGACTGAAGCCTGATTACCTAGTGGAACAAAACAAGTCTATCAATCATGTTCTATCCATTCTGTAATTGCAAGCAATCGAAATTCCTGGAAATATGAAAGGATAAAGCAATACTTGGGCATTGAAAATCCAAATATTGGTCTAGAGTTTCTAAACTCCTGCTAAAGCCATGTACAAGAAATTACAGAACCAATTTAGAAAGAAATTTCTGATATCACAACAGCTACCTCGGTTCTCAATGATGGGTTGAATAACACGTGCATAAGCTGCACACCAACTCTCCTGCACCTTTGAAGTCCATGATATGTGTTGCGATATTTTTGGAGAGTTCCCTAGCGCAGGAGCTTGAGGCAAGCACCATGGCTGTCAAGTCCTTCGGTATCTCAGAAGTTGTAGGTGCTCGGGAAAGAAAATGCCCAACATCTACGGAAGGAAAACCTGATTCAGCCCTTCTCATTCCTCAAGGCAAACTCTTTGCTGTCTCTCCCTCACGAATAAAGGGGATATATAAAATCAACTTTATTCACACAAAAATGAAAAAAGAAAGGGACATAAGATTGTTAAAAAGATGGTTCAATTTTTCATTCGAGACAATATCTAAAAGCAGACAATAGAACCAATATGGTCATTGTAGATAAGAAGAAGTGCGTTAGCCCTTAACATTGTAGGACCATTTTAATCGACTAGAATCGAGTATGGTTTGAACTTTAGTTGGCTTTTTTTTTTTTTGTATAAAGGGAAAATAAGAGTACACCGGTTACAAAGTGAGTCTGGGGAAACAGATCCCCGAACTATCCTCTAGCAGGATACTGTGACACCCAATAGGTGATACATAAAAAAAAAAAAGGACACCAAGGTCGGAATGAACTGCCTGGGCAGCGAACCAATCCTCACATCTGTTGCTCTCTCGGTAGATGTGACGATAAACAACAGATCAGTTCCAGTTAAGAAGTTCCCGAATACCCATGATCAAAGAGTTGCTCGACTGGGAACAGGAGGAAGTAGAAGAGAGGAGCTGAAATTACATCTTAAGTTCTTAGTTGGACTAAAGACTAATTGGTGCTTAAATTATGGACTATGGACAATCCGGCTAGACCTTAAATGTGAATTAGATGGATTATGTGTAGATTGGTTCAATTTTTGAATAGCCTTCACTTTTGAATGAACGTCACGGTGAAGTGATCGAAGTTAGTAGGATTAATAATAATAAAAAATAGGATAACATGGCAAGGAACCCAAATAATATAGCTTATGTTCATTTATCATATGTTTCTTTTACTTAGAATTGAATAGATTGTAAGTAATGACAACTACCCGTTAAAGTAACTGGTTGAGATGTCAACCACCTACTAAGTTAGTTACTTTAGTGCTAGATTGTATGCTTACAAGTCTCCATATAATTATAGATGTCAATGTTTTTAAAATCGAACTGGACCAATCAATTTATCCGAAATAAATAAGAACCAACCTATTTTTCTAATTGGTTTATGTTTATAACTATTATAGATAAAAATCGATTAGTTAAATAATAAACTAGCCAATTTGTTGAATCGTAACTCATGATTAAACCGTAAGTCATCTGCTTTCATTTAGTGTCTTCTAGTCTTGTTCAATTTTCAATCTCCTTTAAACATACGTTAGTCTTTCTAGGAACTCTTTAGACTTTTTTTACATTAAAAAATATAAATTACCAAAGCTGAAAACAGTAATATACAATCCTATTACAAAGATAATAACAAAATTACTACAACCGCTACTATACTACTATTAACATTCGACTTATAACCATATTAAACCAACTAAATTAACCAAGTCGCTCTAAGTTCCTGATGAATGATGTCTTGCCTCCTTTTAGCTATGATTAACTCTCTAATCAAGTTAACTATTGTAGCAACAAGGACATACTTGTGTTGCTCCCAAGTCACTCTTTAGACTTGCTCCAATCTTGGACCAGGATTCAATCTCCGTCATCAATTAAACTTCATCCTCTTCAGGTATTCCATAATTTTTGTTAAATCGTTCTACTAGTCTCCTATTTGAGTTGTTTTTTAATGTTTTTTATTCTACTTCAACCTCTTTTATGTTTCTTATATTATGTGGTGTATTGAAATCCATTTACATTGTGGATTGGGTGAGAGTTACATTGCAGATGCAAACTTAGATAAAAACAATTCTCTATATATGCATTTTGGGGTACTTTTACTTGAAAATTTTGAGAATCTTAGGGAATACGTGATTAAGAAGATTCAAGCTTGGTTAATTGTATATAGATGTCAACTCAAGCTAAAGATATCTTTGCCATGGATACGTTTTTGAAATCTCTATTTAATTAATTCTTTATTTGGCTTAGATGTTGGAATGCAATGCCTTGTTATTTATGAACTAACAATCCCACTTATAACAACTTTGTATTTTCTCTATGTTATTTTCATGACTTATAGTTCCAATTTGCTAGGAGAATATGTCACATGATACATCATATCGAGGTCAAGAGGTTGGCCTTTATACCGTTTATTATATTTAAAGAAGAATGAACAAAAATTCAAAACATATGGTATTAATTAACTAACAAAATAATATTCAATTTCATAATTTTGTTTAAAAAGAAAGTGATATATGATATTAATTTTTGGTTCAATTAATCAAGTTTCATATTATGTAGGTTTTTTAATTTCAAATTCTTAGTTCATATTTATATCTTTAATTCATCAAAGTAAATAAGAAAATATTTGTTTGTTTTCAAGAGATATTTTAGAGAACATCGAGGCAACAAGTAAGGGTAAACTATAGTGTAAAGAAGTAAAGGGATATGTTAAAAATTAAAACAATTTTCAGAAGGTTACATTGCAATCTCCCTTTACGTTTTAGCTAAAATAAAAAAGTAAAGGGATACTTAACCTTTGGAATCTATCTCAAAGAAACGTGATTTTAGTCCTTCTTTGGTACAAAAGAAGAAATTAAGTTAATATCCACGATCCACTAAGTAACGTCAACTTACTAACCTGGACGGTAAAACAAGATGGCAGGCAAAATCGGAACAAGACAAAGAAAACAAGCAAAAAGATGTAATCAAAACATGACCAGGAAATACAAATAATGTAATTGGTAATTAATAGTTATAACCAAAGGGCCTACACTAAAGTATTATATGAAATTTCTAATTTCTAATTAAACTTTAAAAAAATTGATGATAACATATAAACCAACATATATTGTTTGTCATTTTTGGCATAGTTACTTCTTAAAAACCTTTTTACCTATTTTTGATCATGTAATATTATTATCTAGTTATTATTAATAGGATAAGTATTTTGAACACCTTTTTAAAATGTTCTAATCTTATAATTCTATATAAAAATAACAAAATTATATATATATTGAAATTATAGTGGAGATTATAGAATCATAAAAAAAGTTTCAATAAACTTAACATCTTTTACTTATGGTAAGTCTCATCCAGTATGGAATTATTTTTCTTCTTCTCAAATGTCTGATGGAAACATCCAATATAATTGTATGCTTTGCTGTAGAATGTTAATAGGGGGAGGAATGTATAAAATAAAAGAACATCTTAATGGTGTTAAGGGTAATATTGCTTCTTATAAAAAAAATGTACCATTTGATGTATCTCAGACAATTGGAAATTATTTGAAGTAACAAGTAAAAAAGAGAAAAGGAATAAAGAGGTTCATAATATATCTTTTAAAGATGATAAAGCATCACAAGTATTAGATAAAGGAAAAAAAAGTCTTTATTGACATAGATTATTATTTTCCTCTAAGAACTACTTTTGGTTCTCGGCCTAGTTTAAATAGTGTTTTGGTTGATAAGGATATTGTTCTGCGATGTTAATTAGCATAGGCCAGATGATTCTATCATTCATTTATTCCTTTAAATGCTTTAAAGTTGCCCTATTATTAAGAAGTAATAGAAGATACAATAACAATAATCTAAGATTTAAGGTACTTTCTTATCATGAGATTCATATGCCTTCACTTCAAAATTTAGAAAAGGAGTGTTAGTTGATTATAGATACACATAAGTCTAGTTGGGAAATAACATGATGCAATACTATAACAAATGTGTAGAATATTCAAAGGCAAAGAACTTTAATTAATTTATTGACTTATTGTAATGTCAGAACAACTTTTATCAAGCCTTTTGATGCTTTTGATATAGTGAAAAACACTTATGCCTTATTTGGATTATTTCATGAAATTGTTAAGTGGGTTATACTAAAAAATGTTGTGCTCTTTGTTATAAAAAATGCAACTAATTATACATCAGTTGGGTACTTATTACAATAAAAGTATGAGTATATTTATTGGTCTCAATATGCAGCTCATTGTATAAATCTCATTTAAAAAAACATTGGTTGTATAGACCATATTTTCGTTTTTGCTTCACATGCATCCAAGATTATGATTTTTGTATATAATCAAATTCCATTTTTTAAAAAACAAAGCAAGAATATTGGGTGGAGATTATGCATCCTGTTGTTACTAGGTTTGCAACTACATTTATAAGTTTGAAAAGTGTTTATGAGTATAAAAAAGTACTTCAAAAGTTAGTGACAAGTAAACATTTGTCAAGTCATAAGTTATACTTATAAAAGAGTATAAAAGGAAAAGATGTTTATGATATTATTCTGAAAAATAAAATTTGGGATGTTTGCTTGATTATTGTGAAGATTATAGTTCCACTTATATGGTTGTTGAGCATTGTAGGCTTAAATGAGTTTGCTTTACTATTATAAGGATTGTGGCTCCACTTATGAGGTTGTTGAGCATTGTAGACTTAGATAAGAAACCATCTTTAGAATGTGTGTGTGTGTGTGTGATGGGATGTATAGGGTTTGCAAAAATAAATATGAATATTTTTAAAGGGAAGGAAAAATTGTACACACCTTATATAGATATTCTTGAACGACATTAGGATTAGGGATCACATTTAAGCCTGGATTAGACTAGCCCGAGGTCAATATGCCCTAATGGTGAAAAATTATTGAGCTTTAGATCAGGCTCAGACTTGAACTCAGGTTTAAGCAAAATGATGTCATTTTAGAATAAACTTTTTTTTTTGTTTTTGACTAAGTAAAACGACGTCATTTTAATATAGATTGACTTGCTTCGTTTTTCCTACTTTTTTTAATCTCTTGCATCGATTTCTTTTCCTAACTTCAAACTTTAGTCTCTCTCTCTCTCTCTCTCTCTCTCAAATTGATTTGCCGTCAGCTGTCAATTATTAGCCCATTTTGCTTTCCTCTTCTAGTCTTTGCACTCCATCCCGTTGCCCTTTGTCGCATTGCCCCCCACTTCCCTGCCACCTTACTGTCATCTTTTTTTGCTTCATCGCCACTCACCTACCAAGGTAAAGTTCCTTCTTCATATTTTGGTTTGGATCTTTTAATTGAAGATTGAATTTGTGGAATAATGGAATTTCTAAGATTGTTGCCGTATGGGGTGTTTTCACGGACTTAACCAATCACATACAAGCAACTATGAAGTTTCAAGAATTTACGCAGTTCGTGTACGTGAACATTTATGACAGGTGTGTGTCCGTGTAAGTATGATTAAGTGACATACATAGTCACTTATATGAAGTATATACAAAAATTTCACAGTGACTTATATGATCACATACATATGTGAAAACATATATGTGCCCATGTGTTGTGTGACATGATCTTAGAGACTTACACGGGCATATGCACTTTAAATATATGATTATGATTTATGATCCCTCATGTGCCCGTGTGATATGTGACATGATCTTAGAGACTTACATGGGCATATGCACTTTAAATATATGATTATGATTTATGATCCCTTATTCTCTCTCTCGTTTATGATTATGAATAACATATATATTTATATGTTAATTTTTCAGTGGATAAGCATACTCCCTCAATGGAGAGTTATAATCCGGTAGTAGATATAAAAGTAAAAAATTCGGATTCGATAAAAGACTAGGTCAATTGAAATGTGAAGTTTGGAATCACTTTAATAAGACTAGATCAATGGACATAGTAGAAAATGTAAAATGTAAGTATTATCACAAGATGTTAGATGGGAGTTTAAAATGTAGAACCTCTCATTTAAAAAGACAAGCGGATTCTTATAATAGAAAGAAGATTGTATCAGGAAGTCAAATATTTTTGACCTTCAACCCTATGAGAAGGAAGAATCATATGATTGCAACATATTATGGTAGCATTAATTAAAGATTTTTTACTACTTTTTATGGTAATTGGTGATGAACATCCCCTATCTACCGTTAATATCAAAAGATTTAGTATATTTTGCAACTTAGTACAGCCGACCTTCAAGGTTCTAACATATAATACATTGAAGAAGGACAATATGAGGATATAGGAGGAGAAGAAGAAAGAAATTTTCCGAACATTATCGAGTATTAAAGGATGGATTGCCATTACAACATACAAGTGGACAACTGATAACCAAAATAAGGGTTACATGACAGTAACGACACATTATGTTGACAATAATTGGACTCTACGTAATAAAA
This sequence comes from Erythroxylum cassinoides, assembly GCA_027478405.1. Taxonomy (NCBI): domain Eukaryota; kingdom Viridiplantae; phylum Streptophyta; class Magnoliopsida; order Malpighiales; family Erythroxylaceae; genus Erythroxylum; species Erythroxylum cassinoides. The sequence goes on from JANIPM010000006.1 coordinate 65,806,244, forward strand.
TTTTGAGGTAATTTATATTTTTTAATAGGCCAGCACATAAATGAACCTACCATGTATAAATATGGCTAACATCAGTCATAACATAATCAAAAAGTAAATAACATGTAAACATTTACGGTGGAAAATTTGGTGTCAATATTATAATCTATCAAACAATCTTCCAACATGAATGATGCTATAATTGAAAAGTTTAAGAATAAGATATGGCTTAGGAGCCTGTTGGTTGGTGGAAAGATATTCCATATTTATCAATTTGTGCATATTTTGAATTTAATTGTGAAGAATGAGTTGAAGGTGATAAAGGAAGTAATAGATTCAATTCTAAAAAGTTTAGTATATTGGAGTGTAACACTTAAATGAGTTGAAAATTTGAAGAAATGCATGACTAATATGCATTTCAAACACAAAGAAATTGATTTTGGATTATCCAACCAAACATAACTCAACCTTTAAAATATTAAAGTTGACAATCCAATATGTTGAGGTGTTTATCAAACTGAGACAAATAAATTCTTAGTACATTTGTATACTTGCAGAAGACCAATGGGAGTTGGCTAGAGAACTTTGCACAAAGTTGGAATTATTTTATAGTATGATTTAATTATTATCGGGAACAAAACATGCAACTTCGCACTATTGTTTTAGCACTGTGTATGAGATAAAGAAAGCTTTATTTGATTGGATGTTTAATTCAATGAGGTTATTTGGGGTTATGCTAGCAGATGATGGAGAAGTTGAATTGTAATTAGTATATGGTTGGATATACTATTACAGTCATATATATGTTGGACCTAAGATATAAGATAGAGGGAATTAATTTTATTTATTATATGTTGTATAGTGAATGGGCTCAAGAGCATGTAAATGTCATTAAAAAATTTATACATAATGGATAAAATTCAAGATTGAGATTGCAGTAGTTCAGGTTGTTCAGCTTCGACTTTAATTTCAAGTTTGAGCTCATCTTCTAAGAGCAATTTATTACTTTCACTTACAAAATTCATAAAATGCAAAAGGGCTAGGACTTCATACATTATGATGGAGTTAGATAGATATTTCGCAGAAGATTGTGTGGCCGAAGTTTTTTTGAAAAAATTATATTAATGAAATTGGAAATTTGTACATGCTTTATAGAACAAGCAAACTAACCATACAGTCCTTCATAACCCAAAAACATTTAACATCTCAATAATACAACCATGTGACTACATCTTGATTTCTCCAGAACTTTTGGAAAGAAGAATCATCTAGATGTCTTGGTTTCTCTAAAGTTTGCTTTACTTTCTCCTCACATATCTCTCATGTACATCCTTCATTTCTTAGGCGATGAGACGATACTTCCAAGTCTTCCTATGGAATGACGACCACAAAGTAGCTTTGGGACCTCATCTTCCTTTAAGGAATTGCTTAATCCATTGTCTTTTTTCGATTTGATACTACATGTTTAGGGATGTGTATTTGATAATTTTTAAACCATATTTCATGCTCTAACAACATTCTCACTACAATTAGGAAGTTCTTTTGAGAGAAAATCTCTTATCCTCATGATTAAAGAATTCATTACTTCTTCATTTAAACAAGCTCTGCCTTTGAAAATTCTCAAATTCCTCTCCTTCTATATCTCCTTAACACTAGAAGCAAGTGAGATAATATATAATGCTCCATCTCCTTTTAGGTCAATCTTTAGATCTCTTAATTTCTCCAGTAAGACAACAAGCAAATTCCCTTCCCATCTCTAATAATACTTCTTTTTAATTTTTTTCCATATGCTCTCCACGAAAGGGCCTTGGAAAAAAAGGCGGTCTCTATTTTCACAGTCGTTTCTACATAGGACACATTTGTTATCTAGATTTAGAAATCGTTGTCTGTCAATGGTGGCCATTTTGTTCAATGTAACCAACCATAATAAATAAGCAGCCCTGGGTTTTAAGATCTTATGCTAGAGTATAGGGTACCAATCATCTAAATTGGATTGTCTCTGTATTATGCACTCCTTATATGCCTTGTTAGAAAAGGAGTTTGGGGGTTTGTTTAACCAAGAGTAATTTTCCTAAGTCCTAAAATTAGGAGAATAATTGGGGATGAGGTGCATCACTTGGTTTGGAAATTCTTTCCACCTGTTGCTAATAATGATTGCACAAACTTTAGCATTGAGTGGGAGATTGCTCCAACATTGTACTATTATAGGAATTCGAATTAATGGACCATGACCCGTCTAATTATCATACCAAAAGTATGCTCTTTTTTTTCCATTACCTACTTTACAATTCCCTCCTGGCTCCATAATTTCCTTAAGCCGTATCACATTGTTAACAAACCAAGATTGAGAATCCCTAAAGAAAATGGACCACAGTTATTTTCCTTTACGTATATAAAAGTAAATCCATTTGGTTTACTATGTATCCTTATAGCATAGAATATGCCAGATCTTTTTCAGCATCAATACCTTGTTGGCAATGGCAATAGGGATTATCCCTAGGCCTCTATCCTTCTTGGACTTGCAAACCTCATCCCATCTAACTTTCATTAACCTTCTCTCTAAGTTATGCTTTCCCCATAAGAACCTCCAAATTAATTTTTCAATTGCCTTCCCTACTCCTTTAGCCTGAAAGATAAGAACAGACTAAAAAACTTGCAAAGATTTCAACACATATTTAATTAATTGAAATCTTCCCCTAAAAGATAAGAAGTTATTTATCCATAGGTTTAATCTCTGTTGTATTCTTTCCACCAAAGGATAACATTCGTGGAAATGAATCCTTCTTATAGTGATAGGTAGTCTTAGATAGCGCAAAGGATATTGTTTCCTTTCCATAGAAGATATTGCAGCTATCTCAACTTCTAACTGCACTATTAGCTAGTATAAAATGACTCTTTGTTAGGTTGATTACTAAACCTAAAATTTCTCCAAATTGCTTTAGAGAGGACATCAAGATCTTAATTGAAGTTGGATGTGCCTTGCAAAAGATTAACAAATCGTCAGCAAAATAGAGATTGGTTAGAGATACCTTCTTGCATTTGCTGTTAAACTTGAATCTCTTTTCCTTCTCTATATTATACTGCAACAATAAAGTTAGAACCTCCGTACAAATGATGAACAAATATGGAGACATAGGATCACCTTGTCTAACCCATCTTTGTTGGACCCCGAACTTTTGATGAAAATTAGAAATATTAAAATGAATTTAAGTGAGAAAGAAATTGGTGAGAAAATTATGAATTTAAGGAACTTTTATGAAATTAAAAAAAATGATGAGAAAAGAATTGTTTAATTTTGAGGACTTTGATATTTGAGTGAACTTATATGGATTATGAGAAGAAAGTGGATGAGTTGATTG
>JANIPM010000006.1:65824128-65837673 GCA_027478405.1 Erythroxylum cassinoides
TCATTAGTGAATTTGGTTTCATCTTACGCTTTATATATTCATTTATTGTGAAATCTCAATTTTTACTAATCAATTAAAATTTATAACTTCAATTAATTGAATTTATCATTTTATATATAATATTTTTCCATTTTCTATAATTCTATCATCCTTCATAATGAATTTGGTTTTTAGCTTATTCATTTTATCAATATGTGTATGCTTTATATATTCATTCATTATAAAATCTCAGTTTTTATTAATCAATTTAAAATTTTCACATTATAATTTTAATTAAAAATATATTATAAATTGAAAAATAAAAAATTTTACTAGCTCGATCGACAAGGACGGATCAAGAATTTTTTTTTGAGTAGGGGTAAAATTTTAATGGGGGCAAAATTTTGATGGGAGAAAAATTTTATTTGGGTGGTCTCTTTAATGTGATTAAATGCAAATGTATTTTCTTTAATCAAGAGCAATCAATGGCAACAAGTGAAATTAAATTGTATTGTGAAGGCTTAGGAAATTTTGCTAGATCTTCTGCAAAAAGAGAACTTATGAAAGAAAAAATATAGTTTGGTAAGTTTTCATACTTTTAGTTTATCCTTTACTTATTAATAATGTTTTTTTACATTTATTACTATTGATTTAAAATGTATATGAGTGGTTGAGATTATTTAGTGAAAATGCCCCAATGTTATGAAAACTTGCTATTAGATTATTCAATCAAACAACTTCTGCTTTAGGTTGTGAATGTAATTGGAGCATGCTAGTGGAAAATTTAAACCATCTAAAAAGCATTATCATGCAATCTGCAAAGAGATTCTGGCAGTCAAAAGAGGTATAGAAAATTTTAATTTCCTGCTCAACCTATATCTCTTTACAGTATAAATGGACAACACATCTTTTCCAAATATATTGGATCCAAACAAAAACTTCTACGAAATAACCATTTGCTCCACTAGAAAGATTGATTCTCTCGCTATAAATTCACAATTCACCAAATCAAAGGCTATCAGAACATCCTAACTAATTTCCTCTCTCAACCTCAAAAGAATATCACTCTTATCACTCACTCCATAACGATTCTTCTTATCCTTTCAATGATTGACCTGCTTGGCACTACCAAACAAAGTAATTCTTTTATCCTATTGTAAGCACACCCTCTACCTTTGAAGAAATAGCTTCCTTTGCTTGAATAAGCCTTTTCTACTTCTTTCACCTCTTTCTTAACCAAGCAATAAATTGTTGCCCATCCTTGTTTAACATTCAAGCACCATATCTCATTGTGTTTTTCACTAATGTCCCACCTTCAGAGAACGCATTGTGATACTTATGGGCAATTTCTACCCTCTATATATGTGTTATCTCTCTTCCTCTCTTACGAGTCTTTCAACCTTTATGTGATAGAGAAAATGAAGGCTCCCTCTTATGGACTTTCCTTAATTGGTACTAGTTATTGATGAGATGAAGGATGCAACTTTCACAGGTTATTGAGGATCTCAAATCATGGGAGACTCTGTTAGAAAAGCAAACCACCTAATGCTTCTTTGTCCTTCATCGACCTTATAGCTTGGCTTATGATAGACCTATCTACTATGAGAATCAAACGTATTTTTGGCATACCTTCATCCAATAGTCAAGATACAAAGAAAATGTCCTTAAAGGCCTTATGCATTTTCTTAAGGATTTAAACCATTTTCTTAGAGAATCTCAAATGCCAGACTTTGACATCCTAAACAATCCTATAGATTTAGGCCTAAACATTGTTGGACCATCTCATACTTAAGCCTACTATTTCTAGGATGCCCAAGATTTAGATGATAATATCCCCATCATAGATGAAGAGGAGCTAAATAAAATTTTGAAAGTTTTACACACAAAGTAAGTCAGCCTTAGTAAAAGACGGAGAGTAACAGTAATGATACTAATAGCATGAGTAGAGGAACTTCTTCGTTAAATCTGCAATCAGGGCAATAGCTTATCCAATGAGGCTGATGATTATGATTCCTCTTATTATTAAAGGTCCCTCTATTTAAAATTGTTTGTCTTTGTGTGTCTTTTGTGATGTTACGTCATTCTTATTCATTTAATTCTTATCTATAATAGTTGATGTGACGTGATTTTTATCTAGAATAGTTGATATGATATTTTTTTTGTCTATTTAGGATCTAATGTGATTTTATTCTTATCCAAAAATATTTGTCTTTTTGTAATCTCCTTTATATATGTAAGCACATGACTTCTTTTATTATATCCAAGCTTAATTATATCCAAGACATATCACTATCTAATAAAAGTTGTGTTTACATACGACTTCTCTCTAAAATCTCTCTCTCCCCTTAAAGATCGAGTCTTTAATAATTTTACTTTTGTCACACAAAGATATAAGTATGTTATCTAATTACCCTTTTATAAGAATCCTGTGCATCAAAAAGTATGATCCTATTTGAGCTTTAAGTTATACGGGGATGACTAGTTAGCTTCAATCCCTAAGTGGCATGTCTTGAGAGTTAACGCCTGTTGAGAAGAAATGGCTTGTATCTCGACTAGCATATATGATGTCTTAGCTACCGTCTTCTTTATCTGTCTAAGTTAGAGTTCTCAAAAAGGTATGTTTTGCATATCGCTAGTGGTTTCTTGTTATTTCCATAACTCTCTAGCTAGGGTACCCGAGTGAAGCGCCTAGTATCATATGACTTGACTTGAAAATTAAACATTTAATTTATAATTAATCAATTGAGTTATAATTTATAATATGTAATTAAAATCTATTTATTACACTCATAAAATATAATATACTTATGTCAAGTTTAGTATGTGTTATTTCAAATAACTTATTTATCACATTAAAGATTTTTGATAAATTCATTTCAATTAATATTACAAGGTTCGTAAATTTTAACAAATTCAAAATGTAAAGTAAATATTTAAAAATATGCTTGTTGTTTGCTTTAAGCATCATTTGAAGAATTTAACAAGTAATGCAAACCATGGATTCAAAAAATTTGAGAACCCTCAAAAGAATCTTTTACAGCCACGCTTAAGAAATAACGTATAATTGTTTGTATTAGAAAGATTGCAGGTTTCTTAATAATGACTAAGCAGAAATAATTAATAAATGAAAGGGTGGGGGCAAAGCGGTAAATAGACAGTGACAAAAAGGGCGCCTCCCAACGAATTCAAAAACAGCTAAATATTTACATACAAAATAACTTCTCTCCCTCTCTTTCAAATTTCCAAACCCGCCATCTCCTCACTCTTCTTCTTTTCTTTTCTTTTCTTTTAACGGTCTTCACATTCTCTCTCTATCTATATATCACACTCACTCACAGATCTCATATATATTCCTTCAAACGCATCCTCTACACTTCATTCTGGTTACACTCGGGATTCAAGAAGAAGAAGAAGAAGAAGATGTTATTTTCTCCTTCGGAAGCCCCTGAATTGTCCGCTAGACACCACGCTTACAGCAGGAAACAGAAGTCCCTTGGTCTCTTGTGCACCAAGTAAGACTCTTTCTTTCCTTCTCTTTTTCTTTATCCTCCTTTTCTTCTTTCCTTTTCATTTCTAATCCGGGTTTTCTTTAATTTTGCAGTTTCTTGAACTTGTACAGTCGAGGTGCAACTCAAGTGATTGGACTTGACGAAGCTGCTTCTAAATTAGGTCCTTAATTCTTGATACAATGCATCATTTGCGTGTATGGTCTTTAAATATTTCTGTTTTTGACGACTTTTTTTTTCTTCTTGGAATTTAAGGTGTTGAGAGGCGGCGGATCTACGACATTGTCAATGTTCTTGAAAGCGTTGGAGTGAGATTCTGGATCCATTTGCTTGGTTTGAGCTTGTTTTGTATCTTCTTACGAGAGTTTCCTAAGTGGGTATTCCTCATTGCTTTTAGGTTCTTGCTAGAAAAGCCAAGAATCAATACACATGGAAGGGATTTGATGCTATCCCTAAAGCTCTACGTGATTTAAAGGTGACGAGAAATGTCAATTTTAATATTTTATTAATTTTTGTTGAGCGTATTGAAAACTGGGCTTTTCCTTGGAAGTAGTAATGATTCTGACTTATTAATAATCTAACAGGAAGAAGGTTTAAGGGAGAACCCAAGTAATTTCGACAACAAAAACAACAATTCTGTAAAAGTAAGGATCAGGTCTAAATTGTTCCTTACGTTTTACGACTGGATTATTTTCCACAAGATTTCTTTTGTTGAGTGAATTCAAAATTTTGTTTCTCTGTTTGCGTTCAAGATCTCTTATGAGGAGAATGAAGATAATGATGAGGATGACAGTGATTGCAATCCTAACACAGGAAGTCAGAACGACACTTCAATTCCAAATGGCATTCTTAAATCAACAACATCAAGATTTGGTAAATATATTACGTTCTCTACATTTGCTTTATCTTGTTTTATAAAACTATTTTATGTGATATATACCTAGTCTATGATAACTATTTAGCAAGTTAGAAGTTTTAATGCTGGAGTTTGTATTCCTTCGTGCATGGATTATGATTATCTTCATGGGTTTCGGCTGAAATAGTCATTGGGTTCCCCTGTTTAAAGAAATGGGCTTTTAATTGTCAGTCGATCCCCAAAGTTTTATACTAAACTTATTCATCTTTCAACAGATAGAAGAAAAGAAAAATCTTTGGGACTTCTAACGCAGAATTTTGTCAAGCTTTTCCTTTGTGCTAATGTGAGTAAAACTTGAGGGTATCAGTTACATCCAAATTGTCCATGTGTTTGTTCAATAGGTCAGCGCCCTAACGCGATTAAATTTATTTAAGGTGGATGTGATATCCCTGGACGATGCCGCAAAATTATTGCTTGGGGATGCTCAGAGTTCTTCAGTAATGAGAAGTAATTATCCTATTTTGCTCAGCTGTTGGTCTGTCATATTGTTCTTTTTTGCCTCTTGGATTGACATATTTTCCTGTGATTTTGCAGCAAAAGTGAGACGGCTGTATGACATTGCAAATGTGCTGTCTTCCATGGAACTCATCGAAAAGGTATTTTATCATAGGACACATAAGAAAAGTATAAACTCTCACAATAAACTTCTATGTAATAGGCAATACTACTATTCAAGTTCTGAGGATTACTAAATGATGTGCAGACCCACACAGCAGATACTAGGAAACCTGCATTTAGGTGGTTAGGATTGAAAGGGAAGTCAGATCAATCAATGGGCCTTTTACCACTTCATGAATCTCGCAAAAGGGCATTTGGAACTGATGTTACAAATATTTGTTTCAAAAGAAACAAAATTGAATCTTTAGTAGACGAGGGGAAGTGTCAGAATCGAAATGAAAACCAAATAAAAGCTGACCAGTTGTCAACTTCGGTTGGTACAAGCAATTCAGACCCAGGCACTTACCAGTTTGGCCCTTTTGCTCCAAAAGTTTATGGCTTTGAGGAGAAAGTGAACCAGACTCCTGATTTGGAGAATCTTGCCTCCACTTACCGTCCTGAATATCACAACCAAGGTATGTAATCACATGCTTCAGCATCCAATGAGCAGTGCTAAGTCTACACAAAGCGTATAAATTTTCCTTTTAGTTGAGACTAGAATAGGAAATTAGGAAATTGGTTATAAAATGACATCTGGGAAAAAGTAGTCCTATCTCGTAGAAACAAGTTTGTTAGCTTCTGTTTCCCAATTTTCCAAGCAATTTTGTTGTGAATCAATCTATTTTGACTCACTAGTGGCACATCCAAGCTTTTATTGACCAGTATTCCATCAAAATTTTTCATCATTCGGTTGAGATTGGCAGACAGTTCTTTGTTTGTCAAAATCGCCCCCATTGTCATTTGCTGCCTGTTAGACATCTCGGTTAAAAGGTGATGCATTTTATCATCTACTTGTATATTCTAGTCGTAAGTAATGGAGCAAATAGTCTTACACGAAGCTTATGTTGCTGATTATGAATGCAGCTTTAAGAGAACTTTTCGTCCATTACATGGAAGCATGGAAATCATGGTATAGTGAAGTTACTGAAACGAAACCAATACAGATCTCCTGATGCTACATCTCTCTGCTATCCTGATTGACGTCAACGCTCAAACGTAGGAACTTGTTCTACTACAGGCATTTAATGACAGCGAAAACAAAGCGCCTAGCCTTTGGCGGATGCATCCCCTAACTCAGTATCGTCATTGGTTTAATGACGTTAAGGTCTCACTTCTTTATTGATGCTGCAAGCTGATGTAGGCAAACTAGCAGAAATTTGCTTAGCGCTCTGGTTTCACCTAAACAAAACAACTCACTAGGATGTACGAACGTGGAGTCTTGGCATGCTTATTGACAAAATCTCACCTAGCCTTACTCTGTAATCCAGTCTTACGTATCTGGGCGATTCATAACTTAGTTTTATGTAGGTGCTGCAAATTCAACGAATGCTTTAGGAAATGTGAGACAGCAACAGAAACGAGACCATCATGAAGAATCATTGAGCTAACTTTATTTCAAAGCATCTAAATTTGAATTTTTTTTGAACTTTTGGAATGTAAGCTTGCAAGTTTATACAGCATTTGCGGTATTAGTTTTACTGAAGTAAAATTAATCCACTCAACCTCAAACTAATAACAGGAAGAGAATGCAATCCAGTCAGTTCTACAAGATTATTTCCTCTTGAACACTGACATTGAGTGTCTTGTTTGGAAGAACAATGCTGTTGACTACGACTACCTCATCCTCAACAGCCACAGCTTCACCTACATCAAATTGCAGAAGAGTGAGAAAGGACACTGCTGGAATTGTTCCCAAAAAGGATACATTAGAAGCTACAGGAAGGAAGGGAAGGCAGTAAGTGAAGTACCAAGAATAGTGATCCCAAGTTTGGCATTGTAATCTCCTTCAGCCTGTGACCAGTTTATGTAAATAAATTAACACGTTACTGTCCATTGGATGGGAAAGCAGAAATGAAACTAATGCTATTGGTAATAAATTAGCTATTAGAAAGGAGGGAAAATCAGATAGCAATTGTATTGTAATGACCCAAGCCTAGGTTGACTCAACAACCTCACTTTGGACCTTGACACATGTGGCTAGAAAAGGTGATCTGAGTTGAATAGTAGTTATAGGGCTCACAAACCACCCTAACTTTCAAGTCTCCCAGTCTTAATATGGGACATCACAGTACTGTGGCAAGCAACTTCAGTAGTTGAGAGAAAAAGTTCTTAGGGGCACACCAAGTTTGTAAGAAAAGCAAAATTGGGTTACTTTAGGCCAAAGTATACATGACTTCAGACATCACCAGTTAGGTGTTACACCGAACTTACAGTTTACAATGTAAATGTTGAAAAGCAGTCCCCCCACATTTGTGATTTTAAAATCAGTATTGTGTAATGTAATGACTCTAGAGCACTATAAAATCGTGTTGGGAACCATTATCTATTATATGTCAACGGCACAGTTAAAAAGGCATTTGTCTTGCCTGGACACGGGACCACCTCCCAATTGAGGACTTCCAGCCAACAATTGCATGAATAACAACTGCATTTTCCTGATAGATGACGAAATATTAATCAAAAGGACTAGAAATGCAATATTAGAATGAATCTTTAATTAAAATTTGTACCATGACTTCAACATCATCTAGGATGATACAACTTATAAGCCTTGCACCAGGTCCAATACGAGCATTAGCAGATATTGAGACATTGGGACCAATCTGTTCAGCATTCAAGAACATCAGCATTACTCTATATAAGCGAGAAAAGAAGGAGAACTGCAATGACAAAACAGGAAAAGAGTCCCCAACTTTTTCTACACCAATGATATGTTTCCTGTTTTCCAGCATCTACAGCAACATAATAGCTTAAGAACTAGGATAGTTCTTCAGAATGGTCACAAACAAGTCTCAACTATAGGATCAAGGAAAATGTCCAATAAAATATAGCTCTGAATTCACATATTGGCACCAGAAATGAGATGTAAAATTACCTTAGCAGTTGGATGTACTTTGGCTGACGGATGAATGTAAACATCACCAACAATGGTGGCACTCTTGGAACCATCACCACTGGCCAATTGGTTAGAAGAGGTGAACCGAAATTGAGCAAGATATAGACCCGAACATTTCAGGGACATCCTGCGGTTATTGATTTAGGCAATGTTATACAATGGAGAGAGTATATATAAGGTACAGAATCGCTTGATTTACCCGGGCGTTTTAATTTGTTCCCAGAAGTCCATGGTTTCGTATGTATAGAGCTGCTTTTTGCCAGCAAGTGGTGACAGGATATCCTGATCTAATCTTACAAAATCTATTGGAGGGCTCCTGGTGAAAAACTTACAATCAGAACTGGAAGTTGAGGTCAAAAGTTGGTTGAAACAATCCCAAACATGTCTCATTAGTTTTTCCGCAGAAAATTATCAGAGAATAACTAATTTTGTTCGATTTGAGTGCTAAGAAATTTTTTTAATTAAACTTGATCCCCAGAAAGTTAGCGTATTTATTAGCAATTTCAGCGAGACCATTCGCACACATCCCATTCCCTGAAATGACTCTTGCCTTACAGACTAGTAGTTATTCCTATAATCATAGATTTGCAAAATGCAAAATTATGCACTAAAAATTTATAGTCTTCAAAATTCTGAAGAACTAATGGCAAACATGGTTGAGAAAAACGTCGGTAGTAGCCACAGTTTTATTTTTAAATGACTAACCGTGTTTCAAATCTCTCATCTTGAAATTGTTGAACAGAAAAAAAATGATGGTACAGTTCAAGGAAAGGAAAAGATAGAACACTTGTTCAGCTAAATGCAGCTTAAAAATCTAGGACAGAAGGTGCTTGAGAATCTTGGAATCTCAAGGCATAGGCATACCTTGTAGCCGATTGAAGAGCTTCAAAGCTGGAAACATGTTTCAAATTTGCTGCAAAAACCAACGAAAGAACATCAATAAGAATTAAAAGGTGACAACATTTTGAAACATGCACTGTTGAAGCCTGATTTCAAATTGGATAACCAAAACCTTGCTTAAACTAATTTTTCTCAAATCTAGCTATAGGTCTATATATACAAATGGGTGCCAACCCCAAAAAAAGGCTCAAGTATCCTGAAACTTTCTGACTTCTATCAACGCATTTTGTCCTGCTATAGAATTCTAGACTGACCTCTGTCTTTCCTTTGAACAGAGACATCTTGGATAGCAGTAAATATATCTGGTGTAAATACATATACACCACAATTTATGAGGTCACTAACCTGCATTGCAACATAACTTGAGATTCATTAAATAAGTAAGCAAAGTGAAACACAAGATAGTGAAATATAACACTTAACAGTGTTCAAGGCTGTTACTGTTGATACTTTTCATTGGATTAAAAAAGATAAAAAAATAAATATAAATGTACATGCTTTAAAGAAATTAAAGTGATTTGATTTCAAAATCAGTACAATGTTGTTTCTAAAAACAGAAGTTGGATTTTGCTAAGAAACAATTACTTGTTTGTGTAAAATGTCATTGATCTACGCTCCAACAAAAGGCAGAATAAAAATATATAAACATATGTACCAAAATGTGTACGTAAAAAGATAAATATCTACACAGATTACTGATAACAAGTGGAATATTAACAGCTAAAATATATACTAAAATATTGATGTATTGCCAAATACTGAACTCACAAAAGTTTCAGGTTTCTCAGCATAATGCAATAATTCATTGGTTGTTGGATCTGCTACCAATTCCCCAAATTGGTTGGCTGACTCAGCAGATACCTAAGAATGTAAGATGTAGACATAAGTTAACCAGGAAAATAAGCTCTCCATAGATTAGCCTGTTTGGTATACCAAAGAATAAAGATGTATCCAACCTTGATTACTAGGATAGTTCCGATTCCACCATACCTTCTGTGTGCCTCTGGATGGTATCGACAAAATACAAAAAACTAAGGCTTTGTCTTAAAAAATGTAAGGATAACAACTTTCCACCACAAATCATTTACTCAACTGAACCACGGACAATAATGTTAGGAGATGGCAATATGAGGGACGCTTGATACATGGCCATAGTTAATATGAAGAAACATTAATCGATAAAAGAAAAGTAAGTAAAAATTCTGTGAGTTCAATTTTAACTACAATAAAAATATTACCAAGCATTTCTGGGAGTGGAAAGCTGCAACATACATCGCAATTCAGCAAAAAGATATGAGACTGCAACAAGATAATCCAGTGTCACCACCAACAATCCAAGTAAAGACCTCACATAAGATTTGCACAACATTTCAGGATCAACAGATTTTGCAATAACACAACGCAAAGGGTAACAGGAAACAGGAAACAGGAAACACTATAATTGCAGGAATCAACATCATTGAGCATAAGACATGGGTTAAGATAGAAACCGGATTGTCTTCCATGATGAGATCTCTGAAGCTATAGAGGCCGCCTGCTGAACCGTGTGGCTTGTCTTCCTTCAGATACCTTTAAGCAAACATATGATACACAACAGAACATCACGAATTTGCCCAAAATACCCGATAACCAAGAAACTCGTTTAGTTACCTGACAGGAACCTTAAGTTCATTGGAAATAGAGGAAACATACAATGCGAATTCACGTTCCTCATAGAAACCAACAAGATAAATCTGTGCTAAGTTTGGAATCTGAAACAGAAGTGCAATCCCAAAATCACTCAGGCAAACTGCAAACTACTGACTTCTACAACGGACCTTCTAAAAGCATTAAAACAAATCAAATAGGTTCTTCAAGATTAAATACCCTTTTACAAGCAGACATAGGATGGTGAACCATTGGTTGACCTGCTAAAGGAAAAAGAGGCTTTGGGATATTCAATGACAACGGGCGGAACCGAGTACCTGAAATAAAAAGTTGATACACGCATCGAACTTCTCATAGTCGACAGATATACTTTGACAATTACATCAACATTTGGAAAATTAAGAATTCGGGACCGAACTATTTATATGAAGGTTGAACCTTTGAGCTATTAAACTGCCTGAGAAATACCAGTAGTTGATAGTAAGAAGGTTTCGTCATTTGATTTCAAATCTTAAATTCAAAGGGAGAATGGAAATAGAAAATTGTGAAGTGGGCATTGACAAATGAGATGTTTCAAACAGAACATTTTGAGTCAATATTTGGAGCAAGTCCAAACCTTTGGTGGGTCCACCGACCATGATCACGGCGACAACTCTTTCCTCCCGGCTACCCATCTCCAATCAATCGAATCCCAGATCTCCAAGTCCCCAAAGTCTTTCAAACAGGGGTTGGGAAGGGCAAACCAATCCTTCAAAAGGAGAGCACTTTAAATCCCAGAGAACAGACAGAGACAGAGTGCCCCAAATTGTACAAAAATATTGCAATGCCAACTTTCAAACAACTTTCAACCAGAAAGCCAATATGGACTCACTATGGTGGCTCGAGAGGTGAGCAGTAGCCACTATGATCGTAGTTGATGAAATAGAGTTGTTGAACCAAGTGCGGCAAAAGGGTAAATAAGAGAGGAGTGAAGTGAAGGTACGGACAGAGAAGCAGGGTGGGGTGTTAGTAAAAGGAAGAAAACAAAGAGGAGGCCTCTGGCTAATGATAAAGCAAAAGATGATGATAGAGTAGAGAGATTGATTTGAGACTAGCGAAGTTTCCACATATCCAAAAGCAACGAAAACGCTGCCCTTTTTCGCCTGTGCTTTCTGTATGTACACTCTCTGTATGTGCGACCACAGGAGAGATAGAGGGCAGTTACAGTTGGCCGGTCTGGTAGGAGCCCACCGCCTCAGTTCGTGGCCCCACGCTCTTGCTTGCTGTCTATATGTACACTCTCTGTATATACGAGGATGCTTCCTTGCTTTCCTTTTCCCGTCGTTGAGATTTTTGTCCTTGCGTTGTTTTTCTGAATTTTGCATTATGATTGTTTTCTATTAAGGTATTACAGTTCGTCCTAAACTTTAGAAATCTTTACCCTTTCATGATTAACAAATAAATCGAGTTTGTAATTTATTTATTTATTTATTTTACTAAATATAATGAACAGGAAAATATGTTTTTTTCTAATTAAACGTATTATTTAGTTATTCTTCGTTTTTTTTCTAA
The DNA here is from genome assembly GCA_027478405.1 of Erythroxylum cassinoides. NCBI lineage: Eukaryota > Viridiplantae > Streptophyta > Magnoliopsida > Malpighiales > Erythroxylaceae > Erythroxylum > Erythroxylum cassinoides. The sequence goes on from JANIPM010000006.1 coordinate 65,836,181, forward strand.
GTTGCATCTGCGAAAAAGGATCTTGGAAATCAGTTGATTACTGAGATACCTCTTGGGTGCAGTGGGTGTATTTTGTGAAAAGGAAAAATAAAATGAGCAAAATGGACACTGGATTTTTAATGTGGTTCGCCCTTAACTTTGGGCTACGTCCACGGGCAAAACTCAGAACATTTCTTCCACTATTACAAATAATAGATATACAGAGATAAATCAAAATAGTGACTCACAAGGTATTTCCCAACCTAAAAATACTAACCTCACTATTTTATCACTCACCAACCCTTTAGGAATATATTTCCTAACTTCAGAGCAAAACAAAGCTCTAGTCTCTCTCTGAATTTTTCTCTCTGTATTTCTATGTTTGCTGCTTTCTCTTCGTTCATCTCCTGCCTATTTATAGGCAGGAGAATGAAGTATGGTTGGCCAAGTTGGCCAACCATTCTTCTTATTTTATTAGGCATGGTTGGTGCCTACCATGCCAACCATTCTTCTGTCAACGTTGGAGGCTTCAACTTTTCTACAACTACTACAGGCAGCTTCAGCAAAAAACAATTGCGGCTTGGATTGCCGCAATGTTGGAATTGAGTCCCTCCATATGAGAGGGACCCAGTTCCAACAATTTTATCCCGAAAAGTTGGTTTACATAGCAACAGAAGCAGAGACTCTGTATTAACAAGCTTCTCGTGAAAACGAGAAACTCCAAAGTCTCTTAAGTTTGTCTGTTTGCCATCACGTTCTTTCTTGTAATCATCTCATTGCAATTCAAAACCAAAACTTGGGCTTCTTTGGTGGTATATGGGCAAGCTTCATTCACACCCAGCTACCACCAAGACGATTACAGCTTCCCTAGCACATGCCGCCTCTGACTTGGCTGCTCAGGTGCACAACCTACTTTTTGTTTTCTAGGGTTGGTTGGTAAATCTAGTTGAACGTTCGTTATTAGGCTCTGATATACAATTCTATAATGTGCCCTTAGGATTGGCTATGATGTGTCTGCTTCCCTTAACAATCGCCAAATTAATTAGTTAGGCTCAATCACTGGTGTAGATACGTATTCTTTTAGTTTCAGATTCTCATGCATGTCTTAATTAATTAATTACAAACACAAAACGATCGGTATTACAAAATTCAAATTTCGTTACATAAGCGACTACGTACGTGTCAAAAGGTGTCGGTCGCCGCCGGTGGTGCCTCTCACTTTTAATAAATTTCATTGCCTCGCCCCGACGCCGATGACATAACACACTCTACCAAACCCCTCACATAATGCCACGTAGCTGGCTGGCTCCTCATCACTAAGACACTAACTCTTCGTCTTTAAGATGGCACGTTTCTGTCACGCTCTCGATTTCGGTTCTCCAGTGGAAGCAAAAGCAAATTTCCACCTGGTCGAAAATATCTCTTCTGTGCCTATTCACCCGAAAGTGTTGTGATCAAGTTGTGACTTGGGATTCTACCTCATATTAGAAATTTAAATTATTAATTTATTCGAA
>JANIPM010000006.1:65954443-65964610 GCA_027478405.1 Erythroxylum cassinoides
AATCTGAAATATGAAAAAAAAGTCTGATTTAGCTTACTATCGAAAGATATGGATCTACCTAATTATAGGTGAGCATTATTCGGGTCGGCCCGATTATCCGGTTCGGTTCGAATTAATTCGGGTAAACAAATGTTAAATTTCATATGATTCGGGTCAGCCCGGGTATTACTCGAATTATTTTCGAGCCGGGACGGATAACTCTAAAAAAAATTCAGGCCGGCCCGATTACCCGAATTAGGTTTAAAAGAATTATGAAATAGGGTAATTAGGATAATTTGGGTAAATTAGGCCGAGATAATTCGAATAAATTGGGTAAATCAGGCCGGGTAAATAGATAATTCGGATAAATCAGATCGGATAAATTCAGGTAATTGAAAGTTCGAGTTCGGGTTTAATAAGAAAAAAATTTTGAATAATTAATCCAAACAGTAAAAATTGAGTAACCTAACTAACAAATTTAAAACAAGCTGCTCTTTGTACTAAGCAATAAAGAAAGGGACTTGACTTGACCCCTCTTACCCTTGTAGGCATCTACTAAAATGACTTTAGGCTTTCGTGAGTCTGACCAATTCCGTATTAAAAACTTTCAGGTGAAAAGACGATAGGTCTATGCCTGTAGGTATTGACCAATGTTTTTAAATGTATTGAATAAAATAATAAATTAAATTATATTTTATTAAAAGTAATAAATTATACTCAAAGCTATTATAGTCTCAGTATGCGACAGTTCTGCAAAGCAATCAATAAGTTTGACTGAAATATAGACCCTGATAAAATATTACTAGATTTTACACCAAGTTTGCGCTGAATTGACCGGGGTGTGGGGTCGGTAGCCCCCGAGGTTAAATAATATTATATCTTTTGCATTATATTCTCCTATTGTATCATGTTATCAAAATTGCGCTGAATTGGCAGGGGGTGTAAGGGGGAAGGGGATCTTTAGGCCCCTTCTCTTAGCTTTTATTCGAGTTATCCATTCAAGTAGGATCCACAAATGGATAGCTCAGATGGGAAGGGGCCAGAATAAGGCCAGAGGAAAAGAGACAGAGGATCTGACCCCATATAAGGGTCGGTACCTTCTAGGTTAAATAATATTATATCTTTTATATTATATTCTTCTATTGTATCATATTATCAAAAAAACAATTCACAGTTAATAAAAAAATCCTATTCACCTATAAACGTAGCCATATTTTGATAAACCACGTAAATTTATATATTCGTTTTATTTTTCACATTATTCTTTGATTATTATGATTGATCTTCTATAACAGATTCCAGAATGGCTTTGCTGTGCCCCTTATCAAGCAATTTCTGGCCTCCGTGGGTTGAAAAACCAAGCATTCTACAACTGCATTTACCCCCTTCAAAAATGCACCGAAATCTGCTACCTGTAGCAGAGCCGTCAATCAGGACAAAGTTACAAACTACAAAATTTGAGAAAAGCTGTCATGTAATTTTAGGCAATGGTAATTGTAAGTTCACTGCCAAGGTTACTTAGAAGCTCTCTTCTTGGCTTTATCAACTGGACTGAGGGTGGTCTTTCACTATTGCTTAGGCAAAGGCCCTGGGAAGACAAAGCAAAAGAAAAATGAAATGGAATGATGTTAAAGCAACTTCAGATGAAAGAGACCGGTCTAAAAGACAGGAACTTGTACTCTACCAATCGGAACTTGGCAAGCAATCCTATAATCCTTGTGTCAGAACTGTAATTGATGGCCATGTGCCGTTTTCTGTTTGGTTAGTTAGCTATTAATATTAGCCTCTCCGCATATCTTTGAAGCCACTTACTAACTTTGCCATTCTTGGCCCAACACAATCCTGAGACTCAAAATACTGATTCAGAGGCTGAGATCATTGTTGGAGGTGCACATGCATAACACCGATATATAGCTTTCTGTTGTCCTTGGCAAATCTTGAAATAGTAATATTAAAGCATAGAGCCTATTTACTTTCATCATCACTACACACAAAAGAAGGAAAATATAGTGCTTACGTGTAGGCATGTTACTCCATGAAACCATCACATGTGGCCAGCATCCACGGCCCAAGTTCAAGAACAGTTGAACTGGTATCAAGTGAATAAATCTCACATAGAAAAGGGAATGAGCTGATAAAATTTCTCCCCAAGGACAACCACTTAGAACCCATCATTCGCCTCCCATACTCCAACCTTCTGGTTTAAATTCCGATCGGGCTTGGTTTGTATTGATATCCTCTTTCCCACTTCACGACTTCAAGCTTGTGTCATGGCATAGTAAAGCATTAAAAAAATGGTAACCATTTGAGCCAACGAGATTAGTAATATTATCCGTGAAAGTATTAAGCAATATAATAGGGAAGTAAAAATTGTAAATACCAGTATCATACTTCAAGTAGGCAATGGAATTGTAGGCCAAGAATGGATGGTGATCTAATGATCATGTCATATATTGGAGAAATAGACAAAATTTGAGTAAGTTTATGCAACTTGGTTTAGGTGACATTAGTGGCAATGAGTGGAGTTGCTTGGCAAGGCCCCTCTCTGTTGATGTATGAAACAGGAACGAATAGGGAGAGGATAACTATTGAATAGCAATTGCTCTGCCCTTTTTCTGCTGGATTCATTCAAGTACACTGGCCTATCGAACAATTTAATTGGTCCTCTGAAGGCCTTAAGAGTTGGATAATAATACTCTAATGTTAGAAAGGAAGACAAAGATTCAATGGAGGGCAAAGAAATGAGATATTCAAATAATTTAATTAATCTCTTCAATTGGTTTGTGCTAACAATACATATAGTAAGAAAAGTGGAGTTTAATAGCAATATTGTGGTACGTCTGTGAATGTTTATGCTATGCGATCCCTTTCTCGTAAAGTTTCGTACTTTTGAGGGTTGGCAGAAAACCTAAAGTTGGTTGGCTACCTCCTGCTAAATAATTTGTCCTGTAAAAGGTACGGTATTTTCTGAGCAAACATGTCCAAGCTCTGGCAGCGTGCAAGCAATGTTGGAAATTAATTCAAATTTTAAAATTGTTTAAATTCTTTTAGGATAGATTTTAGATTATCTTAGAATAAATTTTGGATTATATTTGATCTTATCTTGTAGGTTAGATTTAGTGGCTGAAAAATCTATTTGGTTGTTTATATTTTGCCTATATAAGGCAATCAAGTTTAATAATAAAAGCATGGGAGTGTTAATTATTATTTAAACTTTCTCTACTCCCATCCTATTCTTCTTCTTTTCTTCAAAATTCCAACAAGCAATGTCTAACGATTAGTCTTTAGACAATACAATCATGGATCAGAGATGAAGGGTTGAAAGCTTTTCCACAGCGCTTGTGCTTGTAGTGGTTATTGATTATGATTCTCACCTCTCAGGGAATTGCATCGCCTTCAGTTCTAATGACATTCTCAGATACGCGGAGTTAATTTCATAATTTAACAGATAAAATGGAAACTACTTGTCATATCTTATGCAAAAACATGAAAGACAAACTTGGCACAGAAAAACCTGTTAAAGTCAAATAAAAAGTCACTGTCAACAAGAGCAGGAGAATGTGAACCCTGCAAAGTTAAAAGCTACGTGTTAGGCCCTGATAGTTTTCTTTTTCGTTCCTTTTCAATAATTATTTGATTTCCTTTTTTTTCTCTGGAAGTGAATCAAGTGTCCTACTCGTTATACTTTTCTGGGATAAAACGTTCAACGAAAAAGAGCAAAGTAATAATTTATGGTTTAATCAGACCTGGTGAGATAGCGATAGGTAAAGAGAAAAAAGAAAAAGATTAGACATTGTACCAAACGAAAAAATACGAAACCTACATGCCTTGAACCTAACCTATAAGCCTAATGTTGTCCTCCACTTACTCTTCCTCTATAATCTATAACTACAGGCCTATAGGGAGGCTTGTTCATCCGTAGGAACTGATTAATTGGGATAAAGGATTTGTTCCTCCTAAAAACAAAAAACATGAAATAAAATAATGACACTTGTCATTATTAAAATAGGGTAAATTTGTATGCAATTAATAATATTTTTATTTAATAAACACTATATGCAATGCCTAGATTGATGCAATAGTAAATTAATTGTATGGTTACTAATAATCTAGTTTATAAGTCTCCCGTTTTGTAATAATCGGATAAAATGAATCTGTAAGTGATCTTATTCGTTACTCCATCTATTTTTAATAATACTATTTATATACTAAACTCGTTATATATGTGAGATTCCGTAGATAACAGAGATTGCAAATTTTAAAACTTTTGTTCAATTCTAACTTGGTTGGAGTCCTAAAAAGATGAAAAGATATGGGAAACAACATACTTCAATTATGCTTAAAAGACTTACACAGATGAAGATCAGGTGGGTGTGTTAGATTAATGAAAGACAGAACTAACCTATTAATATGACCTAAAAGTTATCAACAGGGGTGTGTAGGGACTAGGGACAAAATTCTTTCAGAAATTTCCACATAGTCATCAACTGCGTACATGGAATCTGGGAAAAGAAACCTGAAATTTCCATTCAACGAAAAGGGCATTCCAGATGGAGGATGGTGAGAAGTTTTTAGTGCAAGACATAATCAAGGAAGCGGCATGGAATTGTCCTCCACGAAGAGGAACGAGTATATATGAAATTGGTTCATCAAATATAAAATCATGTCAAGACTTGTGTGCATAATATATGTGTATTATGTGTATCGATACTTACATCTGTATTTTTTATGCATCTAGAGGAAATTTCGAATTGAAAAATATTAAAAAGGAAATGTCTAAATAATAAAAAAATTCTCTTAACAAAAATATATATGATTTCGTATTTTTCACTGAAATTTTCGTTAATAAAAAATTCGAATATTATATATTAAATGAATTTTAGAGTACGTAATATTCGAAAATTACCTTCGAGATCATCAAGTTAGCTATAAACAAGAGGCTATATATATAATGTGTCAAATACTTTGATTGCATATCTGACCTCAGGGCTGTCCTTTTATGGCACAAAACAAAACCAGTCTCGATCAGTAGTTTGGACATGGGCGTTTCCCTAGTAATAAATGTTATCACAAAGTCAAGCAACTTAGAAAGGACCAATGAGTTTCAACTCACACTCATTTTTGTACTTTCACCTTAATCCAAATTATAAAAAAATAGCCATAAAATGTGACTTCAATCTTTGTAGTTTGCATCGCAGAATAATCTGAAGAATTACTCCGACAGGAGACATCTTAAATAAATATATGTAAACGCCAAGATATCTCAATTTTTCCAAATCACCAATTAAGGTAGTTACTCTTTGGAGGTTCCTGAAGTTAGGAATGCCTCAAGGTGGATGAGTAATTTCTCAGTCTGTCAGGTTTTCCATGAAGACATTAGCTATCTGTTCCTTGGATGAAAGAAAGGTAAAGGTTTGTTGAATATGGCTTCTGGTAGACTTCAGGTATTTTTGGATCAGCTAGCTTTTGTTTTTAATCAAACAAAATCTCTTAGTTGGAAACTTTTACTTTACATGATTATCTCAATATTTATCAGTAATCTAAGTTTGTGAAATAAACTCAAATGGTTAATTGAAATTTGGAATTTGTCCTTAACATTAAGATTATTACCTCTAAATTTTAGTATCATGTGTTGTTAATGTGATACTTACTGTTTAAACATGTCTTGTCAAACCAACTTGGTAACTAGAATAGTGTGATAAGACCAATCCTGCTTCGGTTGTACCTTATACATCTCTTAATCAAACATGTCTCAGTTGCTGCTTAGACTCAACTTGAACAAATCTACTTTTCCTCTATTATATATTGAGCAAGCCTATCACTTTCTTCCCCCTATTCTCTGTCTCCTTGTCTCTCTCAAACATGGGCAGTATGCCGTACGAAGAGAGCAGTCATCAGTTAGAGTGTAATTTCCAATCTAACTCAAACCACCTTCAACCAAACCTATTATCCCGTTGTTCAGAGCCAAGTCTCCGACCATTTCATTCGTTCACTTCGCAATCCAGCCGCAGCTACTACCAAGCCCTCCACTGCCACTGTGTCACCACCCTCAAGGGCCACACTTCCTACGTATCCTCTCTCACAGTGGCCGGAAAGTTCCTGTATAGTGGTTCTTCCAACAAAGAAATCCGGACATGGAAGATAAACCCTTTGAACTCTTCAGTGGAACATGTTGTATCTACAGGTGAAGGTGCAGTGAAGTGTCTGGTGGTTTTGGCTGACAAAGTTTTCAGTGCGCATCAGGATCACAAAATCCGAGTGTGGAAACTCACCAGCCATGAACCCGATGAACAGAAGTACACACGTTTTGCCACGTTACCAACGTTTGGTGATCGTGCCTCGAAAATTCTCTTGCCTAAAAACCAGGTTAAGATTCGAAGACACAAGACATGCACATGGGTTCACCATGTTGACACGGTCTCTGCACTTGCCTTGTCAATAGATCAGTCCCTTCTCTACTCGGTTTCATGGGATCGAACACTGAAAATATGGAGAACAAGCGATTTTAAATGTATGGAGTCAGTAGCAAATGCCCACGACGACGCCATAAACGCGGTGGCATCATCGAATGAAGGGGACGTGTACACAGGATCAGCAGACAAGAAAATAAAAGTGTGGAGGAAAATTCAGGGAGCTCAAAAGCTTTCTCATGTTACAACACTTGAAAAACACAACTCTGGGATCAACGCTTTGGCTCTAAACAGTGATGGGTCGGTTCTATTCTCCGGTGCATGTGATGGGTCAATAATGGTGTGGCAGAAAGATGACGGTGGCAACATGGTGGCCGTAGGTGCTCTTAGAGGCCATACTCAGTCCATACTGTGCCTGGTGGTTGTCTTGGACTTGGTGTGTAGTGGCTCCGCAGACAGCACTGTAAGAATTTGGAGAGGTTTCGGTCGAGATTACTGTTGTCTGGCGGCGTTGGAAGGGCATAAAGCTCCTGTCAAGTGCTTGGCGGCGAGTTTTGATCGATATGACCAATCAAATTCATCGTTTGTGGTTTACAGTGGGAGTCTAGACTGTGATATCAAAGTGTGGCAGATCAGTAGTCCTCTTCTATAGGAGACCTATTTTGTAAACATGGTCCAATTCTGTACATTGATGGTAACTATTTGTCCATTTCTTCTGATCTGGGTCTTGATTACTACTTCTACCAGTAAAACGATATGAATATAGTCTTCCCTAACTTGCTAAATAGAGGTTGTAGCTTATTTTTTTCATACGGCGGGTGGATTCTGCTATGTTTGTTTAGACTTTAGATGTCTGTGACTTATCAATTATAAGAACATAAAATATAACAAGTTGGAATGTAATAAGATTCTAAGATTGTAGTGGGCGAAGAACACGTGTCTATGTTGTTACAGGGGAATAGAAGATCTCAGGCGGTTGTTACAGGGTCACAAGTTGTCATCTGACATGGTCTTTCCAGGTTGTTTTGGAACTTGCCCAATATGTCTCAAAGATAAATGATATGGAAGCTTCCCTTAAAGACGCTGATAGGTTAAGAGTTGCTTAAATTCTTTTTATTGATTTGAAGAGCTAAAAGTTAAAAATGGGATAACCGTAACTGTCTTGTGAGACTAAATATAAATACTGCAAACCTCCTATTTGATTACCTAATGGATTAGTGACGTTAAATAATTATTTTTGAATCCATTTCTCAATTTCATGGATTTAAGCTTAGAGAATAAGACTGCAAAAATGACACCTACACTACACACATTATAAATATTGATCTTCTTTTTAGTTAACCAGTGACAATAAAGAGTGAAAACTATTACCAAGTCAGCCTTGTGATTCACTAACAGAGTAATCTTCTTCTATCAGGTTAAAATTGTAAAATAACATATAAGCTTTGGATTAACAGGAGGCGAAAAATGCAAGAAAAAATGAATACAGAACGATCAGGATTCACAGGGCACAAAGCAACATGACTAAGACGCATCAAATTGCTGGTTTTCTTGCATCATAGGCAAGGCAAAGCTTTCTTATGATGAAGCCAGAGGGAGAACAATTAACAATTCCAAAAAAGGAGCAATAATTCGCTACCTTTAATATAAATAAACATTTTTAGAACATAAACTATTATAGAAAAGGAGAAAACAACCTAATTGGGATTAAAAGATACCAGAAAGTTAATTGATCAAAGACAAGTTGCTTTCTTTGGCTATAAACTAATAATTCATGGGGCATCACTCGGCAGAATAAGCCCTCACAAAGATTTACCTTCCTTAACCTAATAGCCTGACCAACATAACCATGTACAAGTGGAGGGAAAGTTAGGTGAAAGCGTTTTTCCTATGTCACCCTTATTCTAACCTACTCTATTTCCTGAGTTCAAAATTCACTCCTTTTATTTCGAGCATACCTGGAGATGGATAACCATCTGATACAACTCTAGCTATCTAAGTTCCTAAATTACTGAACTTTCAATTATTCATCTTCTACAAGACATAAGCTTTAGTGCAAACATGCTTTTGCCACATGAACAAGCAGCCAATATCAAACCAATTCCCGGATTACTTTTAACCTTATAGAAGAAAGATGCGAGAAAGTAGTAACCCATTTGGAAAGGATGACGTGAGAATTTAAAGATTCAAAAATTGCAAGTATTATATATATATATATCATAAGGAAACGAATACACATATTACGCTATTAAACGAGGAAAGGAAACATCAGCTATATCATCTACTAAGATATTAAAGCAACCCACGGGCGGATATAGTGATACCAATAGATACCAAGATCTAAGGATCTGGCATGGTGCGCTAGCCAACCCGCGACTCGATTAGCCTCTCGGTATATATGCCTAACTTTCACGATCTATTCGCGGTTTAGAAGTTGTTGGATTCCCAAAATTAAATTAGTATGAGGCATATATGTTGTAGCTAATACCGATAAACTGTGAATAACAGTTAATTAATCCACTTCGAGTTCAATTTTCTGGTAACCTTCATTCCAGGCAAGAGTGATGCCCGAAAATATCCCTCATAATTCAGCACAAACTGAGGTGCAATACCCGATGTTATGTCCAAAGCCTCCTAACCATCTGTCTGTAGAAGGGCCCCTGCTGTCGCATGCGAAGTCGAAGATTGGTAGGCTCCATCCATATTAAGGCGTATCCGGTCTTGTTGGGGGTTGGTCCATCCCACTGAAGATAAGAAGTACAAGATAATGTCCACCATCACTCATAAGAGAGTAGATAATAATCTTATGACATAAGTTGAATCATAAACAAGTGATACAAGGGGTGCAATAAATTATGAACAATTTGCAACAACGCATAAAATACAAATTAGTATCAGTTTCAGGCATGAAGACTAATCCACAGGTTGTTTGAGCTTTGAAACTTTTCAAACAAACATATCCCGTATGAATGATTCACTTCATTTTCTCATTTTGCCTGACAATAGACAAGAATTTGCATTCATGATCCAACTGTTAGTTTTAGGAGATTATGTTTATCCCTTAATTGTAGGAATTGTGATTTGATGTAATTTACATGTATAGCTACCTTACATAGGTAGAAGTTTACTTATACAAAAACACTTAGGTGTATATATTTGGATTGTACAGTACGATACAAAAAATATACATACAGAAAATTCCCCAAACTTTTTCCTTCTTTTCTTCATAGTATCAGAGACAGTTTCAATCCTGCAGTAGGATTTGAATCAAGGCCATCATCACATACCTTAACCAATCTCACCACAATGGCGGGGAACGAAGGCAGCCTCATCAATCCAGTCAATCCGACTAGTACTGATGCACTAGCAAACCAATTGGCAGCAATACTGCAGAACCTGCCACAGTCAACCAGTCAGCAAACAACTACAATTCCACAAACAGTCATATTATCAGTCAAATTAAACCAAACCAATTACTCCCTGTGGGCACGTCTCATGAAGATGGCAATTGGGGGTAGGGGTAAACTCAGTCATATTACAGGAGTTCCAGGGGCACCTGCAAGAGAAGCAACCGAATACACACAATGGGAGCAGACTGATTTGATAGTCTGCTCCTGGATGCTCGATAACATGGAGCAAGAGCTCGTGGTGAATTATGCAGAATATCCAACGGCAAAGGACCTGTGGGAGGGTCTTGCCGCAACTTACAGTCAGGGCAAAGAAGGAGTACAGATATTTGATCTCACAGTCAGGGCAAATAGCCTCAAGAAGGGAACAG
>JANIPM010000006.1:66018601-66029144 GCA_027478405.1 Erythroxylum cassinoides
GATTAGTTTTTAATAAAAAATTATTAAAATAAATTGAATTGAAAAATTGAACGATTCAAAATTTTTATGATTGAACCAGTTGAATTTTTTAATCATTATTTACGGTGATTGGTTAATTGAAAATTGTTAGGAAACTGTTTTCATTAATTTTTGTGGTTAACTTACACTCATGTATTTAATTTCAAATTTGCTAAAGGTACCCTCTAACTTTTAGAAATTTCAATCACCCCTTCTTTAATAATTTCATTAAAAAGTTATGAAATTATGTCTGAAAAATGTAAAAATAAATAAAATTACAAATGATGCGTTTTTTTTTTTTGAAGGTGATGATGCGTTTAAAAAAGAAACAACAATAAATCATACAATAGAATATTGCGAAGAACAAGTTTCGTTTTGGTCCCCAGCTTGTTAATGGGCCACTTAATTGGTTTGCTCAGGGCCCAATCCTTATAGCCCCAACGTTGGCACGAAGAATGGAGGGGACAAAGGGTAGTAGTAGTAGTCGATTATGTTTAGACCATGTCATGCATCTATTTCTTTCACCTTTGCTTTAAACATTCAATGTCCCTTGTCCCCATATCTGTATCCGTATGATCGATCCTATTGTCTTTCAGGCTCAGTCAATTTAAAGAAGACGTCAAATGATTAATTCACTATCATTAATTTCAATTGAGGTTTCAATGGAATTATTACTTAGTGGCATAAGAACATGAACATGGCAATGATAGGGTAGTAGGGCATCTCCAGTCTGCTTCGTCTGTAATCTTAATGGATGTTAGGTGACCCACGTTCCGCATGCTTATTGCTCAATAAGCTCGAGTGTTGTTGTTTTCTGTGGACATAGAGTCATTCGTTGGCAATAGTCAATGCTTGTCGTGAGAACCTTTGTTAAACAAACAACTTGTCTATTAAGTTATTTTGGACATTTTTTCCCTTGCCACACTTGAAATTTCAACTTTACCTTTTTTCACTTGACAAAACATAATTATATCATCTTACGGTTTTATTGATCCTCTCATTAGATATCAGCAACGCCCCTCCCAATGGCCATAATCAAATTTGGTCCTATGTATGTGGATCAGATGTTAGTCCTGAGTGTCATTTAGCCTTTGTTTAGATGCTTAATTACACAAGGGAAAGGAAAGGAAAGGAAATCTTGTATTTCCCTCAATTTTCCACCAAATTGGTGAGAAAGAGAAGGAAATTGCAAGATAAGAATAAAAATGGCCCAAATTTCCCTTCCATTCCTCTCAATTCTCTCTCTTATTCTTGTCCAAACAATGGAAAGGAAGAGAAGTACAATTTCTTTTCTTTCTCTTCTCTTGGTTTCCCTCCATCCAAACAAAGGCTTAGGGATGACAGTAGACTTTCAACCTGATTAATATCCGCACTACCCAACCCAATAGATTTGAATATAGACAGTAAATTATAAAAACCGATGGATATGGATATGGATATGAATTAAGTCATAAAAAATAGATATAAATATGGGTAGAATAAAACCTGAACCGAACCCTACGTATTGTCATCCCTAGTGTCATTCAATTCTTGTGTTAACAGCAAAGTACTTCTTATCGAATTGTAAAACTGAATTAGTTACGATTTTTAAATTGTAATTAACAAAACATAAAAGAATTATTAATCCTAAACCTCAAACAGGGAAGCCCAGCTCTGTCGATAAAAGACAATCTATATAAAAGCCGGAAGAACTAGCTAAACAAAGTAAGCCGGTTTGGTTGGGTCAGCAAATAGCTACTAAGTTACAGAAACTTCCAAACCCAAACCCCGCATGGTCAAAGGCTCACAGGTCAAAGCTCTTAAGCTTTCATACCCGTTTGTAGACGCGGTCTTTGTGTCTCTCATAAAGCTCAGATCTTTAACAACACCCACTGAATCACCAGCTCATCAAGTTTCGTCCCTTTACGGCACAGATAAGCAGAAGAGCAGAGAGTTCAGCGATGGGCAAAAACGGCAAACACAGATGGAAAATTTCCTTCTATCATCGCTCTCCCAGATCGACTAACCCGCCAAAAGAGTTTCTTTGCCCCATTTCCGGATCCTTAATGTCTGATCCGGTTGTTGTCTCCTCCGGCCAAACCTTCGAGCGTGTCTCCGTTCAAGTTTGCCGCGAATTGGGCTTTGCTCCTCTGCTCGATGACACCACCACCCCTGATTTCACCACCGTGATTCCCAATTTAGCCATCAAATCCACGATTCTGAGCTGGTGCGATGCATCGGGAGTCGAGCACCCGCGTGCACCAGATTATGCCTCTGTAGAAGCCCTCGTCCGCGCGAAGATCAGCGAATCGCCCTCTTCGAACCCTAATTTAAGGGTTTCAGAAAAGGAGTTGCTCAAGGGCGTGGCGGAGAATCCACCGGTTATATTCTCTCACGCCGAGACGGAACTTGCCCACCGATCACACCACCACTTCTACTCGAGCTCGTCGGAGGAGTCGGTGATTGCCAACACCGGTGGGGGAGGAGTGTCGCCGTTCATTCCATTACCGTTGGCAATCCGGCCAGCATGTTACTCTTCATCGTCGTCGGAAATTACAGAAACGGAAAACCTAGCTCACATCCACACACCTGAAGAAGAAGAGATAATCGCAAAGCTGAAGAGCACTGAAGTACACGAGCAAGAACAGGGCGTGATATCGTTGAGAAAATTGACGAGAACTCAAGAGGGGATTAGGGCTTCTCTGTGCAGTCCTCGGCTACTCTTAGCTCTTCGTCCTTTAATCGCATCTCGTTACGCGGTCGTCCAAGCAAACGCCGTCGCTTCATTGGTGAACCTCTCTTTAGAGAAAGCAAACAAGTTGAGGATCGTTCGGTCAGGATTCGTCCCATTGTTGGTCGACGTTTTGAAGGCAGGATACGGCGAGTCGCAGGAGCACGCAGCTGGCGCGTTGTTCAGTCTAGCCTTGGAGGACGAGAACAAGATGGCAATTGGGGTTTTAGGCGCGTTACAGCCGCTGATGCACGCTCTGAGGTCGGAGAGTGAGCGGACGCGCCACGACTCGGCTTTAGCTTTATACCACGTGAGCCTACTTCAGAGCATCAGAGTGAAACTGATCAAATTCGGCGCCGTTCCGACGCTGCTCAGCATGGTAAGGTCGGGCGGCTTTGCAGGGAGAATATTACTGATTCTCTGTAATTTGGCTGCGTGCGATGAGGGGAGGTCAGCGATGCTGGACGGGAACGCGGTGGCGATACTGGTGGGGATGTTGAAAGAGGGAAGTGCGTCGGGGGATGCGGCGACGAGAGAGAACTGCGTGGCGGCGCTGTACGCACTGAGTCATGGCAGCTTGAGGTTCAAGGGATTGGCAGTGGAGGCGGGAGCGGCGGAGGTGTTGAGAGAGGTGGCGGAGAGAGGGAGCGAGAGAGGCAGAGAGAAGGCGAAAAGAATGCTTCAGATGATGAGGGAGAGAGAGGAGGAGGAGGAGGTCCGACATTGGCGTCACCGGGTCGGGTTAGATGGGCGAAACGGGCTTGGGCCAAATTCCAGTAATTTCTAAGTAATTTGATTGTAAAGATAGGGGATGTGTAATTATACTGGTGTTATTTGAGGTTTAGGGATGTGTACATTCATGTAATAAATACTCGTAGTCTGGGGTTTGGGATTGGATTGAAACAAATGAAAAAGGATAATGAAATTTTCATACCAAACCAAAGTCTTGCATCTAATCAGATGAGCAGTATGTGTGCTTGAGATAGTGGTGTGTAAAAAGTTGTCACTTTTAGGAATACAC
Source organism: Erythroxylum cassinoides (assembly GCA_027478405.1). Lineage (NCBI taxonomy): Eukaryota > Viridiplantae > Streptophyta > Magnoliopsida > Malpighiales > Erythroxylaceae > Erythroxylum > Erythroxylum cassinoides. The sequence goes on from JANIPM010000006.1 coordinate 66,022,351, forward strand.
GATCAATTCATTATATTTGAGAAGTTCTTGGAAAGAAACTATTACATAGCTCAAAGTAAAATGCAGAAACCCAGCAAAAGAAAGCTGCGTCTCCAACAAACTGCTGCCAACAGATCTAAATCTTCCAAAGCCAGCTACGTCGTTGAAGAACAAGATCCGTTCCCATCTCACCCTCGACCCACGCCTCAAGATTGTCGAGCCGTACGCGACTCTCTGTTGTCCTTTCACGGTTTCCCTCCACAATTTGCCCACTATCGGGAACAGAGACTCCATCATAACGAGTCCTCGCTTGGAACCCAAAACAGTGCACGCGATAGTGATGGGGATTCGGAAAGTGTTTTGGATGGTCTGGTTAAAGCCCTGCTTTCCCAGAACACTACTGAGGTTAATTCTCTCGGGGCTTTTTCCAATCTCAAATCTGCTTTTCCTACTTGGGAAGATGTAAGCTTTTTTCTTCAATCGTTTTAGGACTAAGTGTTTGTTCCTACGTTATTTGCTTTACGGGCAACACTGGACTTTTGGTTCGTCTTGATGGGCATATAAATTTGAAGAATTTGGTTGTCTGACTGCCTTTGAATTATCTGTCTTTGTAATTGCTCAAGGCACTTGCTGCTGACAAGAAACACATCGAGAATGCCATCAGATGCGGAGGTTTAGCCCCAACAAAGGCTTCTTACATTAAAAACATTTTGACTAGTTTGCTAGAGAGAAAAGGCAAGTTGTGCTTGGAGTACCTGCGAGATTTATCTACCATTGAGATTAAGGCAGAGCTCTCTCATTTTAAAGGAATTGGGCCAAAAACGGTAAGTTGTGCTTTTAGATCAATTGTTACCTGATTGTTTGGGAAAGATACCCCTTAAGATGGTTTTGTTTTATTAGCAAAGTGTACTTGTTTGTTCTGAAAGCTTGTCAGAAGGGAATTACACATGAGCTTACGCTGCTAGCATCATATTTCCAGTATCATTTCACATTCCTAATTTTAAGATTGCCGTCATTTAACATTTGACGATGATCCTTGTATTCAAACTGGTAATATCAGTATTGTCAGCGTTTATGTTGCTATTGCTTGGACAGTCAATAACCATTTACATAATTGATAGGTAGCTTGTGTATTGATGTTCAATCTTCAGCGGGACGATTTTCCTGTGGACACTCATGTGAGTACGAGATCGTCCGTGCATACCTTTAAAGTTCAAACAACTTTTCCTACCATGATGCCTTTCAATGTTCATGCCCAACACTCTGATTTCCAAATATGATTCAGGTGTATGAGATTGCAAAAAGCCTTGGTTGGGTACCTTATGTGGCAGATCGAAATAAGACATACATTCATCTCAATCAACGGATCCCAAATGAGCTTAAGTTTGATCTGAACTGTCTTCTATACACCCATGGTAAGCTCTGTCAGAAATGCACCAAGAAAGGGAGCAACCGGGAGAGAGAGAACGGTTGTGATGACTCCTGCCCTTTGCTCGAGTACTGCTAGACAGGCTTGTCAAAACAGGTTAATCAAATTTAATGTTAGGTCCTTAAACAGGTTTGTGATTGTTTGATCACATTAGAGACTTGCACAGGATGGAAAGTGTCTGATTGAGGATTTCTATATTGGATATTAGAGCTACTTTTTGATGTATCATTTGCTGACGTAAAGGAACATATCAACCATCCAACTTGATAATAATCTGGTTTAAAGTTTACTTCTGATTGGATTCTTTACCTGCCTGCTTATAAATTTTCTGTAATGAAGAAGACAATCTAAATTGAATACTCAAAAGGGGGTTAAAGGAGATTAGCGTTGTTTTGCAATTAGAAAAATGCTTTCGGTGGAAATAGCTATCAAGCCATTCAACATTTCATAAAACTTCAATGCTTATTTTTGTGTGAAATGACAAGCTGAGATCTTCTCCTTGTCGCTTTAATTGTATATATGCTTACATCATTTGCCAGTTGATTATTTTATGTTTACACCAACTGCATAGTTTCATTGGATTGGAAGGTCTAAAATCAAGAACCGTAAGTGAAAAAAATCAACTAATCTCCATTTTCTTACGATACACTTCTGGATTTTGCCCCCCACCATGTCCTTTTTTTATTCCAAAGGTTACTTTGAAAATTTATTTCTGCGTCCCCTTTTTACTTAAATATATGTCCAATCCCAAACGTGCAAGTGGAAAATGACTTCAATGCCTATATTTTGAGTTGTGTATAGAGTAGATCGTTGTGATATCTCTTGACATGGAAAGGTTGATGCATGTATAAACTAATATATTAAATATGCATGATGGCTTATTCGTCTGATACTTTACCACTAAGTGACCTTTTGGCAAATTTTTGATGTTCATATTCAGAAGTTAATCTCCTATATGCATGTTTGTGTTCTATATATTGGAAGAGACTGAAGTGGTGATAGATATCTAACTTCTCGTTAAGGGAACTTAAGGGAGAAACATAATTTTATACTTTCATTCCCCCTTTTATTTTAAGTTTGAAAATCTGGGTTCTATCTCGGGAATTTATGAACAGAGATGGAGTTGAAACTGGTAATGTTATTCGGCTTTGAGGTAAATCCTTGTACCAAGAGTGAGAAACTGATTGTGGAATCTGAAGAAGAAAATGGAAGAAAGTTGTTCGACCGAGTCTCATCTAAGGTGGCACACTCAAGAGAGAGAACTGTAGTGCATCAACTGGAGCATAAGAAGCACAAATGTCCAATTTGCCTCAAGGAATTCAGGAACTTGCAAGCATTGGGAGATCGTCAGAATGCTCATAAGGAGAGGGAGACGAGAGGAGTTGAGATTCAAGGAAAGAGAGATGATCGCTATTGCCGTCATTCATTTCCATGTTTTGGTGCCACTTCTTATGCAACCGTGTCAATACTTTGTGGGGAGTCTCTAATTAGTTTCAGCCCTTTGCATCACATTCAAAACTTGGTCTTTGATGCATCTCATGTTTCCAAATCTGTTTCTCTATACCCAAGTGACAGACAAGGAACATGTTGGTCGTCATGGTTTCCCTTTCTCCTTAATGAGGAAGTAATTGTGAAAATCCATAACATCAATGTATGGCTTCGGCAAGAGCCAGATATGATTGGGTCATAATAATGTGAATTAATCTTCAATCTCTGTAGTTTTGCTGCTGTTGTAATGTTTGCGAAGTCAACGTTATCATTTATTCCTAATGAATTGCTGCGATCTTTAATCTGGGCTTGAGGAGAAACTTGCATATTTACTCTGGAAGGGTGTCATTAGATGTATTGTCGAATTAAAGTTCAGTAAGAAGGCTCAACTTTGAGAAACTTACAGGTTAAGCCAGTGTTTAGCATTTGAATCATTTAAGCTAGAAGTTATAACGTACAAATTATGCAGATAGGTTCCCCTGTCATCACCGACAATCTCCACGTTCTAGTAGGTCAATGACATTGGCTATAATTAGAACGGTAACATGATTATAGAACATACATCATCACCATTCTCATCCGTTAACATGGCAATTTCATTGATGATTCATACATGACAAGAAACACTTCTATGAAACAATTTCAAACAAAAACATTTAAACAATTAAATTATGATAACATTCCACGCATCCATTTCTATTTCACAAGCCACAATGACTTATTTATGTGTGAATCATATTGAAATGATCACACCTGTTCCTAACTTCTCCCTTCTTCCCTGTCTTCGCTCCAAGAACACTGAGCTTCTCCATTGCAAGAGAGAAATCCTTGAAGAACTGATCCTGGTTCTTCGCATAAAGCTCCACAAATGGCTTTGTTACTGGATCCCTCACTAGTGCATCATCAGAAGCCAAAAGCCCCAATCCCTTCACTAAGTTCTGGAAATACATGTTATCGAACTTGCCAGGGGTGTACACGTCGTTGAAAGCGGACATTGTTGGATCAGTTTTATAGTTATTACACATGGCTTTCAATGCTGCGGCGAATTTAGGATTGAGTGCGGGGTCTGTCGGGGTGTTCTTGTTGTAATGGTAGAGCCTGTCAACGAATTCCTTGCAGTGAGAGAATCCAATGGTGTGACCCCCCATCAACGCAACCATCTCTCGTGCAGTGAATCCTTTAGTAGCGTACAGTTTGATGATGGCTTCCACAGTCATGTTGGTTCGGGGAATCTGTCCCTCGGCACGAGAAGACATGGAGACAAGACTGTCTTTGCGACCAAGACGAACAGGGTAAAAGGGTCCTCCCACCATGGTGATAAGGTCACGGGTGGCTTGAGCGAGAATGTCTGAACAGGACACAGTCTTGGGACAGGAAAGCTCGAGGGCCGTCTTGGCTCTGATGACGACGTCGAAAGCGTCACCAGGAAGGGAGAGGTTGATATCAGCGTCACGCTCTGCATGGTTAAAGGAGTTGGAGGAAACGAGAACGGAAGCATCACAGCCATCGACCATGCAGTCGTGAAAGAAGGTACGTAAGGTGGCTGCTGCGGTGGTGGGGTTGGACATTTGCTTGGTGGTGACGATTTCCCTGACGATCCTTTGAAAGTCGGGGCATGATTCCTTGTAGTAATCGGGAGTGAGTTTGGAGAAGGAGAGAGGAAAGGTGAAAAGTAGAAGGAGAAGAATGTATAAAGGGAAGGCCATTGTTGGGATGAAGAGAAGTGGCAATGAGGGTTATTATGAATGGCGGGTGAGAGAGAGGAAGGGCACTTCTTCTCCTTTCTCTCTCAGAATCTCCTCGCAATGACAGGAGAAAGAGAATTTCCTGTAAGAGGAAAAGGGAAGGGAAAAAGAAGAGAGAAAAGGAGGAAAAAGGGAGAGATTGGTGTGGATGGGAGAGGTTTTAGGGGAGGTTATTAGAAATTTGCTACATTTTGGTGTTGGCTAATGGATGTTCTGGTTTAGCTTGACCTTGATGGATTAGTTTTGGGGAGGGCCTATATTTTGCATGGAGCTTGCTTCTTGCTTTGGTTTTGGTCTATATGCTAACTAAATGGTTTTAGCGTGGGATGCGGTTGCTCTTTCTAAATCTTCAGTTGAACATTTTCTTTTTTTAAATATAGGTACTAAAAAAAACTATTTTATTAACGTAAAGATTGAATATTATGAGATAGCGACAACGTTTGACGAATGTTGTCGTAACAAACAAGTCTTTTTTAAGCGATAAGACCTTCTGTATTTATGATTCTATACCAACTTTGTTCTATACGATCCTATTCATACAAATATGTGGGATTTAGAAAAATATGTGAATGAGATCGTAGTTAGTACAAAATTATGGGTACACAGAATTTGATCCCTTTTTTCGTATGATAAAACCATGCCTCTTTTACTTGTCCAACCGCCAAATCTTCCAAAATTCAATGATAGGTGTAGAATTTTTTTTAAAGCTCACAATACTCTTAAATAATGTTTCTTAATTCTCATTTTTTCTACATGACAGATATTCGATTTAAACTCTAAATTGGCTTATTTGTCAATCTTCTATTATAAAAAGTATTTTTGCTAAATCTCTTATTAAATCTATACCCTACATGATAATGGGGACCAAAAAAAATAAAAATTAAAAACAGTAAAGTTTCATGTCTCTCCTCTCTCCTCTCTTCTCTCTCCTCTTTTTTTTCTTTCTTTCTCTTTGGCTTCTTTACTTCTTATTAAGTTGTTTCTTCTCTATTTCTTTCTTAACATTTGATTTATTTACTAAATAAATTTAATAATTAATGCATGAGCAATTCACACTACATGTGTAGATGTATATGTTTGTGATAAAGAGAGGAGCTTGAAGTTGAGGGGAATGATTAGTCGGAGTTTGAGTAATGATCATTCAGAGTTTGAGTTATGTCAACTTCAAAAGGTCATGTATATCTGTCTAAGTTTTCACTCCTCTTTTCGTCTGCATAAATATATTTGAAAATAGAAACACAATATTATCTCGGGAAGTTCTAATTAGTTGTTCAATTATTCTTCTTCTAATCCATGCTGATTTAGTAACTCATCTACCTTATTTTTGTATCCATTAGTAATCTAACAAAAGAGATTAACAAATAGGTACAATAATCACGAATGAATCAAAGATGATGATGAATTAAAAGAGATTTACATATTTATTACCATTGGAAACCTATTGGAAAGAACATCCCAATTGAAGTCCAAGTTTGTTATAATGATTTGCATCTCTAATGGTTACATGTTTGAAGCAAACCTCATTAATTTTATTTCAATTAGTAAATTTAAAAGTAAAAAAATTAGCGAGTGAATTTTTATGTGTTGGTGCTAAGTGGTTATGCTCTATAATATAAGTCACAACGAACATTACATGGTCTGATGCTCCACTTATTTATAAGCTATACAACCTTTTGAACTGTAACATCGGCAATAATCCCTGTAAAAGAATAAAACCAAGCTTAGTTAGATTTATAAAGAATAAAATTTTGACTTTCAGATAGTAGCTAACATAAATATATGAAGCAGATAAGGATGTAAATGTTGAATATATGGAGGACTAAATTGGATGATAAGAAAACTTTTATTATACTAAGTAGAACATTAGTGCATATAGAACAACAAATTTCTAATTTTATTTATATCACCATTCACAACACTTGCATCTTTATTTTTTCACCTTTCACTTGTATAATAACTCAAATGACGAGTGCCCATATTTATAGTATTGGTGTTGGACCTAAACTTTTATTGAAAGTTAGAACTATTAAATGAGAAATTTTGGCGATTAGTTATGTGTAAAGAAAAGAAGAATTTTTGAATTTGAAATGAAGTAGAAAAGATAGTTAGGACAAGATGGGTTATATGTGAAATATTGGAAGTTATAAGTTGAA
>JANIPM010000006.1:66082425-66109288 GCA_027478405.1 Erythroxylum cassinoides
ATTTTTTAATTAAATTTCAAAGTCCTTAGGTAAAAATGATATCTTTCAATTATATTTTAAATTTTTTTGTTATTTCAATGACGATCTAATATTGATTAAATATCTTAAACCTTAAATATCTTGTCTTACTAATTTAACTTTCAGTTCGATTTTTTAAACATTGGTTAAAATAAACAATTGAAATAATAAAAAATATTTATAATTTTTATTTATCTATAGTATATTTTTATTATTTATTTAAAATTTACTTATTTTGAAGAAATTTAATAGAAAATAAATTATATTATAATAAATAAAAATAAAAAAGTTACCTTTATATTTTTTATCATTTATGAAAATTGGAAGAGATCAAAATTAAAAAAAGCTAATAAATTAAAACAAAACAGGGTTTTCTGCTAAATTTAAAAAAAAAACACACAAACAGTGAAATGGCATCGATGATGTCGTTTCAATCTAAAACTAGTGTTGGATGGTGGCTTGGCCAAGTGGTTCGCTGACTGTGACACCCGTCTTCCATTTTGTCCTGTAACTTCAAATTATGAAGATGATTCAGAAAAGGATTGAATTGGACAAATCAAGCTTTCAAATTTTGAAAATGTTAATCAGAAGACTTTCAATGTGACCACCGTCTGTCATTATCAGCTGACCCCATTCAATCTTCTTAAATTACCTTCAAATTATTATTTTTTTCAGTTTTTTGAAATTCAAATTTAAAAATAAATAAAACTCAATTATACGTAATATTATTTTTGTATTTTATAAAAAGATTATTTTTATAATTCAAATCTCTAACATTTTGAAGGAGTAATTTTAAGACAATAAGAATGATAAATTTTAAAATTAAAAACGATGCAATAATCATTACAAATAGAGAAAAGTAAAAACAAAAAAAACACAAAGAAGGAGGAGTTTTGAAAATGGAGAGAGGGAAGGAGCGAGCGGGGCGGCCATTATTGGAGAGTTACGCGCTATATGAGAGAGTGACCTATACTTGACTGTCCAAGTAGACGTACACTATCTAATGCCTATCCAACTGGAATACTAAAAACCATTGTTTTTAAGATTAAATTACAAAAATACCCGAATGTTGCTGACAGGTGACAGCTCCGCACTTCATATGAGTACGAGGCTAAGGTCTGCAGTCCACAGTCCCGGACCATTTTGCAGTTATCTCTGAGCCCTGCCTTTTTTTTTTTTAATCACCGATAGTTTCGAGTTCTCTACTTTTTGGTGTGGAAGAAGGAAAAAGCAATAGATCTAAGCTACAGACATGGCAACTTTTGCAGGGACAACTCAGAAGTGTAAGGCTTGCGAGAAAACTGTGTATTTGGTGGATCAGCTTGCAGCTGACAACAAAGTCTATCACAAAGCTTGTTTTAGGTGCCACCACTGTAAAGGTACCCTCAAGGTGAGATATCCTTCTCTTTTATTTCCTGGGAAGTGTGAAGAGATGTGCACCTATGTGCACATGCCTCAAACTTGCAGATACACTTAGTTGGCATGCTATTTGGTGTTGCTTTGCTTGATCATACTTCCAACAATTTTACAGTTTGATCGTGTGCATTCTGTGTTAGTTGATATGATCTTTTTTGCTGGGAACTAGTAACCTTTTCAGTCCGATATCCGACAATGGATAATAGTGCTCTGTCGTTTCTTCTTCTTCTTCTTCTTTTCCCTCTTGATCGAGTTTTCCTGATCAGTATTGAAACCAATGGACATTTTTATCCTTAATTTCATTTGTTAATGGTTGGGAAATGATATTGTGAGTTTTGTCGTTTGTTTGTTTGTTTTTTTCTTCTGTCAAGTTGATCATTTACTTCTACTGATGAAGTGATTTACAATATTCAATTGCCTCTTTCGTAGTTGGTGAGGGTAGGTCCCTTTGTTTGGTCATGAAATTGAATCTAGATCCTCATCTTTGAATGGTAAAAGAAGGGCCCGACAAATGATGGAGGAAGAGGTTAGAACACACTGGCTTAGATCTTAATTGAAATCTTGAAGAGACTGAAATGTGTAGAATCAAGGCCCACTAGGTTCTCTGTCTGTGAGTAGTTGGAAGTAATAAAAGAAGAACAAAGATCTTTGAAAAGTAATCAGTGAAAATATAGAAATTCTTTTCCTTCTTATGGAACCATCAGTTTTAAACAGCAAAAGGGAAATGTGCATGTGGGTGATCTGTAACTCGACACCAGAATACAGCTGGATAGCTTTGACATAATATCGAGAAGATATATGCAGTTTTGCTGAGAGGTTTTTAGTTGTTCTGATGGGTGTGTAAAGTTATGTTCTTAGCTGCTATTGAAGTTAAAAAAAATTAAAAAATTTCTTTTGAAAACTTTAACCTTAAGATTTGTAGTCCCATGAACATTATATTTGAAGGTTAGTTTGATTGCGCTTGTTACCACGGATCAGTGTCTGTACAATAGCTTCAGATTATAGTCTTATTAGCATTGTGTGCAACCTGATTTCAATGATGGTGCAGAGAAGAGCCTTTGGAATCTCAAATAGGCCAACTATTTAGTTGCTTGGTGCTTTAATCACCTACTTTTCCATATTTGTGCATGTACCTGAAGAGTTTGAAACTTTGTCTGACACTACTAATAAAGAAGACGTTGAACTCTAAACGTGATGAAAATGAAAATTAGGAAAGGAAGAGGCAGATCACAAGGGGATGGACACTGAGCATTATTTACAAGACAGTGTCTGGCATTCGGCATTACAATCGATCAATATGGTTTTGATCTTGGCTTGCCACGCCCTTGGCCTCTGTTGATATTTGTATATATAGCCAATTGGGCTATTCGTTAACATTATTTACCATTTGAACTAAATTTACTGGTTTGAGGTTTTATCTCAATTAGCCCAGAGTTCCTTTTGGTGATTTTTGATGGTCAATAGTTCCATGCTGATGACACTAATGCCACCAATCAGTTGGGTTTGAGAATTGAAGTGGATCAAACCTGTGAATGCAGACTGCAGATAACTTATAAAGATATCATGTGTTTATATTACTGCATGCGTAGAGAATCTTATTGACAATATTATACTTTATGTTGCAAGTGTTCATGTATTTAGCTGAAAGAAAGTGTGTATTGTTTTCTCACTCTATAGTTGCACTATTATCCTGTTTGTTGTTTTAGATTATAAGTATTTTGCTTACCTCAACTTATAATGTTGCACATTTGCAGCTGAGTAACTATTGCTCCTTTGAAGGTGTTTTGTATTGCAAACCTCACTTTGATCAACTATTCAAGATGACTGGCAGCTTGGATAAAAGTTTTGAAGGTAATGCTCTGTGTTCAGTTTGATTTCAATCACTCAACATTCCGTTTTCTCTGCTTCTTTGTTCTCATTCATAGGTTGTTCTTTTCTTTTTCTCTCTTCTGTAGGTACTCCAAAAACTGTTAACAGATCTGCTGACCAGGTATATGCAATGAATTTCTTGTACTACTACTTTATCAATATAGGAACAGATACCATTTAGAAGTTTTCAGTAACAGGGAGAAGTCTATAAGATGATTTTTAGGATTCCTGACGTGCTTCAAATCCTGGATTAAATCATGCAGGTTAGCAACAGCAAAGTCTCGAGTATGTTTGCTGGAACTCAAGACAAATGTGTTGCTTGCAAGAAAACTGTTTATCCAATTGAAAAGGTACATAAAAAAAATTCCTTATTATAACATCATGAGCTTTTCAGGACATTTTCAATCTATGCTCTGATTCATTACATTTCAATTCTAGAGAATCATTACAACCTTAATCAGATTTTCGTTCATTACTTCAACTGTAAGTAGATTGATCTAGTTCAGTTGTTCCAATTTGTCCAACTGATGGAATTGAATTGTGAGATCAAGTACCTGAACACATCAACACCTTTGAGGCCTAGGACTTGGCCTCTTAGAAAAGCCTCTGTGAAAATAGAAATTAAAATAGACTCGATAAATTTATAAATTCATGAAAGGCAAGACCAGTGGGATCTTTTCCCTCCATTCCCTTCCCTATCATAACCAACCCAACGAATTCCTCTTGCTCTCTATTGCAACTCTGATTCGAAACAAAATATTAATTCAATGGCCATGCAATGTTTAAGGGATGAAAACTACAAAAAGTTGATGAAGTAAAAGAATAAAGGTCACCATGATGGTTAAATTTGGACCTTTCCCCTCATTTCCTACAGTCTGGCAAGTCCAACATCAAACTATGTCAAAAGTATAAGATGACGAAGTCACCTTAGAATTTGCCCTTGTTTTCTGTTTGAGTTGTTACTGATTATATATATATAATACATTCCTGAACTTATGGATGATAAGAAGTCGAAAAGTGTTCTTGTTGTCTCACTGAACTCTGCTTCTTTCAGGTCGCAGTTGATGGCACATCATACCATAAGGCCTGTTTCAGGTGCACCCATGGAGGCTGTGTGATCAGCCCATCAAACTATGTAGCACATGAGCACCGTCTCTATTGCAGGCACCATCACAACCAACTCTTCAAGGAGAAAGGGAACTTCAGCCAGCTTGACAAGAGTGAAAATGCTAAACCGGATGCTGAGACAGCAGCAGTGGAGTGATGTCACAAGATTTTGGTTGGGCTAGAAATGTTGATAACTGGGGGAATTCAGATCGCAGAGATGTCAGGATAACCAATTGGTAAGTTTGGAGGAAATGATGTTCCATTTGTGGGGTTCCAACTGGTTTCCATCAACTTTTTGAGTGTGAGAATTGAGTGCCTGAATAAAAATAGAGATTTTGGTGTTGCTGCCCTTGTCACAGACCGTGAACTGAATACCAGAAGTTCTGTATTTATATTCCAGTTCACTTTGAGGTGCTTTCTTTTCTTTGGTTTTATGTTGTGTGTGTTCTCCTGACCTTCTGGTGCATGTTTCTACAACTCGTATTCATGTGAATCTTCGTTACATGTATACACCCTTCTAATTGTTCTCCGTGGCCTTCTTGCCGTCCCCATCTCCAAGATTTTCAAGTTTGTCACGTAAGTGTTTGTCTTCCAAACACTACAATGCAACGATCGATGCTTTGATCTTCTGATACGAACAAGAACATGATGCTAGGGACTCGAGTAGATAATGGTAAACCCCAGTGCTAATGAAATCCATTGTTCTGTTTATCATTAGTGTATCATACAAATAGGAAGATTCACTAGAAAATGTTACAGCTTGTTTAAACAAACGTGTGATTAGTACCTATCAAGCAAATCCTAAGAGGAAAGATGAAATTCAGAAACTTCGAACTAGATGCTTGCCCAATGTCCACTTCAATGGGAGAAGAGCTCATTCGTTTCTTTTAATCGGACGAGAAAGCAACTTTTCGATGGGAAAACTAAGAACTTTCAACGGGAGGAGGTGAGGTGTTTGACAGGGCCAATGGCTCTCGGTCGGTCCGTTGAACTGATTTCTATCCTGGATTTATTTACCGGGGTTCGGTAAAAGTCAAAGACCTAGAAGTTACTGGAGAACAGTACTGGGCCTCGGAGATCTATTTATGCTGTGGATGTGATTGCTGGATAGGTCGTGCAGCTTTAAGGTCTCTTCAACTATGATATGCATTTTTAAAGGAGCACCATATATAAAAAGGCTACGTACCTGGAAATAGCCAGTTTAACTGGTTAGCTGCTTAACCTTAGCTTAGCTTAGCTATTAGTCTCAGATTGCAATGGAAGAAAAAGGAGGCAGGGGGCGTGTCTTCTGCAGACACAACTGTCTGCACTGCGAAATTTGAGCTGGCTCTTAATGTCAATCAGAGACCATTATGGACGCATAGTTCTAGGAGGTGTTATTACCAGATATTTTATTTAGATAAGCAAAAGATGAACCAGTTATGGCGTGGCCTATTGTCCACGTTCATTTGCCGGACAACTCCCTCCTTAAACCTGATTCTGCGGTCAATGATTGGTCTTACAAGAGACAGATATTGAACAGTTGATAGGAATTCCGTTTCAGATACATGCTTAGAGAATGTTCTAATGGCGAGTTGGTTGCAGTGGTCCAACGTAAAAGTTTGTGTGAAGTGGAGCATTAAAGAAAAAGAAACGGTCTTCTTTTGCTTTAGAAAGAATAGAAGCGGCGCAAAAGTATGCAGTTTATGCAAACGAAGATTCTGCTTCTTTAATGCATCGACTTGCTAAAGAAAGTCAGAAGTGTACAACTTTGCTTATTCTTCTTAAGGTGGGTCCTACGAGTTGAGCTTTGATCCCAACATTATTAAATACGACGAGAGTCGTTCCTACCGGACTTAAACGTTCCCTACGAGTTTCTGTTGTAATATCAGAATATGAGATTCAACACTAGTCTGTCCACTGTAGCATGTTTGACCGCAAAGTGCTCATTGAGCTTCTGCTTTTAACTTGCAAGCTTTAGGTATCCTGTCCATTGCCAAGAGCCAATGCCGATTTCTGAAGTCTTAATCCTGTAGTATGTTGTATGCTTTTCGAGAAGAAACCGTAAATATCAACAAAACAATGTTAGTGTTAACTTTTCTTGTCGTCAGGATAAGTAAACAGGTGCAAGATCATTTGCTGAATGAGATGAGATCTCCAGAGCAGAAAAATGGATATGCAATAAATTGATGGGACCTGTTATCCATCTAGACGAGTTCAGAGTCAGATGGTGTGTTAAAAACAGAACAGGAAGCAACCATTTCGATCTTTGGCATTCTAACAGTAGCTTCCATACCTGTTCTGACACGTTTTTATCGCATTTCATTTTATGCTTATCAGTCTCAATCCAGCGGCAGCTTTAAGAGAATTTCAATATATGGAAGTCTTGGAAGTTAAAAGCCTTATCCTCCACGTAATGAAGGGACCAAAGCTTTCAACTTTGCATCAGGCTGGGGTATACTATTTATCATATTCACAAATAGAGTTTTGCTCAGGTTAATACATTCCAATTCTGCTCTATTTGAATTTTATTTATATATTTATATAGATTTTATATAAATAGGATAAGATTTAATAAAATATGGTAGGAATATTATAACCGAAATTAATAATAATACAAAATAATAATAATAATAAAGACTAAAAAATCTAAGCTTAATTTATAGTATTTTGACCAAATAATTATTAATAAAATTGGAGTCCCAAAAGCTTTTGAGAACTCAATTTAATATATTTTTCAGAAAAATACTTTTTAATGTAAAAAAATTCTCCTTACAACTCATAATCTATTTATAATTTGAAACTAACTCAAATCATCATTAAACACACAAAATATTAATTTTTAGACACAATTTGTCCACCTAAACCCTTTCACTACCCACAATTGGCACATTGACTAAGTGATAATCTAACAGATGACGCTATCTACTCCATTTTTCAACTCTCCTATTACTTTAATCAAATTAAACTATTTAAGTTAATTAAATCTCTGTAAACAATTATTTTAAATTATATTTTTGAATATTAATTTCCAGCTTTTTAAATGTATCAAATCATTCTATTTTAATAAGAATTTACTTAAAATTATGTTAAAAGCTTGATGTTCAGGTGGAAAATGCTGTTGCTTTACCTTATATGCACATTTGGTTCTCCATCGGAGATGGAAAGCTGGTTCTTTTTATTTCCTTCTGATACAACCTTCAGTTTTTATAAGCAAACTCTTATTTGATTTAATCATTTCAGAACACCTATTAGTTACAAATTCTGTTTGAGACACCACCACCACCTTCTGCTAAACATGTTAGCGTTACCAAATCTTCAATTCCATGGGAATTAATTAACCTGCCTCTATCTCCAAGGCTTATCTGTACCGAAGACCACAGGCTTTTACAATACTCAAAAACCTCTCTTTGATGAGTCCATCTCTGCTTTTACGCTACATGGTATGAAGATCGTAGCCATGATTAGCTGCTTGATTCTGAGATGCTTTTCAAGGATGGTTGCCATGTTCTTGATCTGACTGTTGCAGAGTTGACAGAGACCACTGCTCTTGGTCTGTTCCTTTCATGTTGGGTCATCTGAAAGTGGCAGGGGATTGGAAAAATTTAAACTTGAAACAACATCCTTAACATCTCGTTCTGGTTAACAAGATCGAATAAAAAAATTGAGAAAAATAAACGACATGAGGCTAAAAGATGGTTTCTTGTTAATGCCCATAGTATGCAAAAATTTACAATCTTCTGCAAATGTATTTACCTGATTTTCCTCATCAAGCTCAGATCCTTTTTGTTCCGAATCCAACCCTGAAGTCTGTTTCTCTCTCGCCCTTTCTAGCCTTTCACCAGATTCTGACTGGTTTTGCATCAGCTTCGCTTGCTTCTTTGCTCTCAATCCTTTCATAACCTCTAAAACACCCCGCCGGAGACAACAAAAGAATTCGTTACAAATCTGAACTTTAAAAACCGAAGACAAAAAAATAAGGTAGAAACCGAAACTCAACACACCTTGGGTGGTGATGAGCCTATAAACATGCCCAAGAGCAAGAGTATCCGTAGGCTTGAGAAGCTTAATTCTGGTTAACCGAACAGAACCATTGTTGTTACTGTGGGTGTGGGTGTCATCTGTAGACCTGTTGTTGGGACATTGTTGAGCATTGGTTGTTGATGGGTACAAGGTGGTGGAGAGAAGAAGGGCAACATAATGACCAGGATTCATCTTCATAATCTCACTAGCACTAACAGGCAAATAGAACCTCTCAACTTTGCCACTTGGGTGTTGCACCACTAGAGTTGCTGCATCTACTGCTTGACAATTACCCATCTCTCTAACGCTCTCCCTCTTCCTCTGTACCTCCAAGTAGAGAATGAAGAGATAAAAAGTAAGGAAAGTACAAGCAGAGGAGACTGGAGTATTGTAGCTTCGAGTATCTTTTATAGCCATTAATAGTACCCACCAATATCGATCTTTTCAAGCGGTAAATGGCTTCCTGTTTTATTCAGAAAAGGCTAGCTTTTCTAAATCTATGGTCCAAAATGGCTGTAGCGAGTGGGGCTACACAAGTCACCAACGTTTATCTTATACCTAGTCAAGGTAGAGTTTTGAAGGCTTCTAAAAATATATATCAACATACAAGCATTTAAAATTTCTAGAAGAATGGATCCTTGTTCATAATTTAGCTTTTAAAAGATCTGAATTGAGAAACTATATTTGGGAAGGAGCCTCTCTTTAATTTTCTTCATTAATGATTGAGAGATTAGGTAGATATTCCATTACGAGAGAAACATTGAATCACTTGTGCATTATTAGTCAGAATCGCAAGACCGCCCTCAACATAATACGTGAGGAAGTTGTGTTAAATTTTGGTAATGAAGGAAAGGAAAGGAGGAGAATAATGGAGCTCTCACATGGCAATGGTGTGGTGAGCTGTGGTTGGCTGGCCAAACAAAAGATCATGGTAAGTTGGTAACCCCAAGATAGATGCGATAAACAATGTAATTATACTTGGATTCTGCCTACTGCTATACGGTAATAAGATGCATAATGAAAAAAGTGAGTGGTCATTACTCATTATGATAGGTACACTGCTGGGCGGTTTTGACATTTGAAGCATCAAAACATGAAATGGGTGGGGAAGAGAAGAGAGACGTGGGCACTCCTTAATTTATTCACTCACCTTTATAGAATGTGGAGTCACATTTGGGGCTGAAAAGTTATGCAAGTGTTCTTGTGTTCTTCTTGCAAAAGTAAAGAATCCCATCACTTCTTCTATTGTTAAAAAAGCTGCCTCTTTTGTTTAATCTTTCTCATAAAGCTTTTACCTTTCTGTTTTAATTTGGTATCCTATGGCAAAAGTTTTAGATTATCCCCATCAGGTTAAAAGCCATAATACATAGCTCAAAAACAGTTCAGGAATCTTGTTGCACTTCAGTATTTATATGCTGTTTTTGAAAAGCTTGAAGATGGGCTGGCAATTGGCAATTGGCATTTGGCAAGCAACCATAATGTGAGCCACCTGGAATGTGGTACCAATACCAATACGTATAATGAATATAATTTGAACCCAACCCAACAGAATTGGAACTGGAAGTGAGAGTGAGTTGTGCATGATTTGACCCTGCACAATGATTCCTGAGTTCTTCCCTTGTGTTTTAACGGGGCAGCAAAATGATGTGCCTCCATGCCTTGGTTTCCCAATTTGGGAACAAAACAGTGCATCAAGTTGTAGACCTTCACCGGTCCTTCAGATTTTCCTGTCCTCGACCTCTGACAATGTTATCTTTTTTGTCACCAACTTGTATATCTCATTTCCTTTACTTTTCCAGCTTTGCACTGTTATTTTCTTACCATTTCCTTTTCCTCTTACTACAATGCTTGTACGTATAATTGTAAATGGGATATGTGCATGATACTACCTAATGCTATAAACAAAACAACAATTTTAGTTCTGATGAATTTAACTCAGGTGGCATGCATCTTGGGTGAAAAAAATATAATGATATTCCTCAAACCTAAGCAAACGAACTTAGATTCATTAGAAAAGTTGAATATCTACCTGGGAATTGGGTTTAACTGAAACAAAACAGAAGTAATCTTTCCAGATTACACTTCTGATTCTCCATATCTTTCAGTGATCTGATTATATATTACTTTAGCGACTCTTATCATCGCAACCCACGGACTCAAAGCAGACCTTAATACCTTAGTAGTTGCGCAACTTGAGAAAAAAATTCCGGGCGAGCTACTGGGTGGAAGATACATTAAAATAGACCTGAAACTAAAGGCTCTGAAAGATTCTAGTTAGGAGCTCCAAGTTCTTATGACACGTTAATGGTTTCAGGTTTCCACGTACCTTATGTACATTAATGAATGTTTTATTAAAACAACCTGAGTCGGATTAAATTAAAATACCACAGAAGTTAATCTTAATGGTCAAGTAGGAGGGGCGGCCATGTGAAAAGGTTAAGAACTGTAGGTGCCCAACTTTAAAGAGATACTTGTTTTCTGATTGTAAGGTGTGCGGAGGTATTGACATTAAATATATTATTACACCAAAGATCATAACTTGTCTTTGTGCAGAATCTGCAGAGCCATAGATAATCATATCAGAAGTCCAACATTTCCATTTTGTTTATTCTTTGATTCAAACATACAAAATATGTGGGTAGCATTCAGCTTCTTCTCCTTTTCACAAATTGAAATGGGAAGGGAATAGGTACGACATTTGTTGGTCCACATTGTTACTAGATAACTTGGCATTTATGGTTTTAATTCTTATATTTTGGCCTTCTTTATATTGAAATATCCTCACCTAACAACACATACAGTGTTTTAGGGTTCTTGTTACGAGGTGTACTTTGTTTCTTTCACCAATATGCACCAATAATACATGACAGAAACCAAAAATTGAGCTAGGTGTCTTTTGTAGCTTTGTGTCATCTGGTATATGAAGTCAGCTGAAGATCTCCAACTCCAAGAATACTTTCTGTTTGCACCTAATGGGATCCTTGGCAAACAAAAAAAATCAGAGAAGTAGTGTATCATTAGAAACCATAGGAACTAGTCACTTGAATTGTTAATTTATCAAGTAATGTATTTGATATATATAATTTATATTATTTACATATAGTTAGGATTTTATTTATTACACACTTAAAGATAACAATCTTCTTCCTTCTAAAAACCTTTATATATGGTCCAAAACAGTGATGTTGCTCAAACTCAATGATGAGGCACTCTTGGATTAAAAGAATGGTATCTGATCTTCATGCAGGGTCCACTGCTGAGTGGGGTTTGATGCCTTAACCCCAATTAGTGCGGTTCTGATTGGTGTTTCCAAGAATTCTCTGAGCCTAATGTTGACTGTAAAGTGAGTGATTAGTGATATCTAGTTATCATCATTTGCTGTGTGCTTGGAAGTTGGGACTTGGGAGGGTCTTTACTGCAATATAAAGCATCGGCTTTTGCAGGAATTAGCACCAGCGCTTAGTCTCTTACTTCCCACTTTGTCTCCTCGGCCTTTCTTTACTACTTTTTTGCAGCATCTACGCTCTATCAATGTCTACCCCTCTGAACTCCACTACCTACTTCGTATCTGAACCAGTTCATACCATTTTTTAATTAATCATCTTATTTAGATCCATCAAAAGTTGAGAACTTTGTTGGTCCTAACTAAATAAAAACAAGAATTCCTCCTCCCCTTCCCTATCTTTCCGAAAACATTTTTGAACCTTCAACATTGTAAAAAAAGACATATTAACGTCTAGCCCAAAACCTTAGGACTATATGTTAGTATTTGACTCAAACAGTTCTACAAATTTCATGATCAAATTAACTTAAACACGTTAAAACATAATAATAAACAAACAATAACACCCAGTAAAAATTCCGCTAAAACAAGAAGTTTGGAAAGATTCAGTAATACGCAACTTTATCCTAACTAAGAGAGAGATTGTTTCCAAATGACCAACTTAAAAAATAAGAAAAACATGATCATAAATTAATAAAATCATTATCATAATAAATCAACAACTAAAATAATTATAAAAAGTAGCCTAATCTAAATCCATAATATGATGTAATCATTCCTGGAAAATAGGTCTTCAGTTGTAAACTATGAGTTCAATTAGAGCTTACTATCATAAATGTCCTTACTCTTTAAAATTTTACTTTTAATATGATTGACGTCTTTCAATACAATTCAAAAAAAAAAAAGCTTACCATATAAAAAAATTTGAGTTGGTTCTTGTTGTATCAAACTCAAATCTTCAATAAATCTTTTAGGCTATATGATGTGATTTAATTTTATGATAGAAATAACAAACTCAGCTTCCAACATTTTAAACTGTGTTTCTTACTTCTTGAATCGCAACTAAAGTAATAACTAATTGTAATTTTTAAATTGTCATCATAACCTATCCAATTAATATTAGAAAAACTTATTAACTTAAGAATTTTGACAATTTACATAATTAACTTTATAGTTAACAATTCCTTTGATGTATCTAATTAGACATTTAGTAATTTGCATATATTCCTTGCTTGCACAATGTATAAACTTGAGCAAAGAAACTTAAAGCTTATATAGTACCAGATTTTTAAGTAGTGAAGTATGCAAGACATCTAATTAAACACTTGTAGCGATTATCATCCACCTTAGTAAAACCATCATTCTTGCCATACTTGATTCTAGGTTGTATAAGAGGTCATTAGATTTGCAATATTCTATATGGAACTTTTCTGAGATTGTTTGGCATATTTTCAATGATTAATGAAGATTTACTTTTTTAGTCTCCCTTCCAATCTAAGAAAGTAACACATCAATTCCAAATTAGTCATATCGAATTCCTTAACATATGAACTTTAAAAATACCAATAAACTTCTAATTGTTACCTATAACTAAAAGATCATCACCATAAATAAAAACAATAATTAATTCAACACGAACTTTTTTATAAATAAAGAGCTGCTTTATTAAGACTTTTAACAAATTCTAAATTTGACAAGTGTTTATTTATACAACTGTACTAAGTTCTTGATATCTGTTTGAGACCATACAAAGTCTTCTTCAAAAAATATCCCTTCTCCTCTTACCTTTGCAAAACAAATCCTTCATGTTGCTAAACATAAATCTCCTCTATAAACAAAACCATTAAAAAATGTCACACTTCTCTTCAAACAAATTAAAACACTTTCTATCCTTTTTGTGTTAAAATAACATGAAATAAATAAATTATGTCAAATTTTATCATAGGAGTAAAGGTTATAGAGAAGTCCACACCAAATACGTATGCATAACCTATTATAACGAGCCTTGATTTATGTTTGCTTATTAATCCATCAACATTAAACTTAGTTTTGAATATTCCTTTTACCTAATAATCTTTCTGTTTTGAAATCTTTCAACAAGCTATCAAGTTTGATTTTTTATTATTATTAAAAGCTCTTCCTCCATGAAAGCAATCCATTTGTGTTCCTGAATTCCTTATTCAATATTTTTTGGTTCTAGTACTGCAACATTGAATCTTATATAAATATTAAAAACCAATATAGTGTCTCTAATTTTGTGCTCATTAACACCTTCATCGTCGGACATTAGACAACCGAAATATTGATCTTCATCATTTGCTTTTTAGTCCCACTGTTCTTTTTCCAATAAGACGACATCTTTACTGATAATAATTTTCTTTGTCTAAGGCTAAAATTTCTATATGTACCAGAGTTGTCTTTATAACCTATAAAAATTTCAAGTTCAAATTCTTTATCTAGTTTATCCCTATTAATATAAAGAATTAAGATAAACACAAACAACCAAATACTTAAAAGATCTATAACCAGATCATGCTTTATAACATGTCCGATTGCGAAATGCTTGAATTGGTGATCTATTTAAAAACAATAATAGTATTAGTCACCCCAACCCAAAATATTTTAAGGAAATCCTTCTTATGTAGTAAGCAACGAGTCATCTCTATAATGATTCTACTTTCCTTTCATTAACCCTTAACATAATGTAGGGAATAGTGAGTTGATGCTCTTCATCCTTTTCACAATATTTGTTAAATTGATCTAACATATATTGCTTTTTGTTATAATATTTTGACACAACTATCTTGCAACAACTTTGATTTTTTACCAAAGTTTTAAATCTCCAAAACACATCAACTACTTTAAATTTAAACTTGAGAAATTATATCCAATATATTCTACTTAAATCATCTAGAAATGCAATATAATACTTACTGCATTTCAGAGACGATGTGTTGAAAGGCCCTTAAAGGTCAATATATATGAGCTAAAGCTTATATAAGGTGCTCAAAGCCTTTTGTGGAAAGAGTAGCCTTATTTGCTAACTAAATTGAAAAGTTTTGTAACTGAAGATTCTTTCTTCCAATGGATCCAATTCAAGCATCAATCACATTTTTTCATTGCAAGGACACTAGAATAATAATAATGCCCCAACCTTTTATGTTAAATGTTAGTGGTTCTTACATAAACTTGATATGCTACTTATTCTTTTTGCATTAGTTCAATCAATAAGCTCTTTCCCTTCATTTTAATAGAAAACAATTTGCAACTTTGATCATTCATGTCATTTTCTCAAAATTCAATTAAAACACTTCTCCAAAAAGAGTTTCATTACAGCAAAATCTTTACCTTTCACAAATATATATTCTTCATTTCTAAACCATGCTTTAGAAAGTGATGTTTTCTCCAGCTCTTTGAAAAACTCTACATTCTTGGTCATGTGGCTATATTTCACCTTGGTTGTTGGTTATATAGCACGAAGCCATAAACAACTACTACTCCTCTTGATTCACAAATATATTTTTATTCACTTATTGTTGCTTTAGCAGTTGGAATGAGAATGGTTGATTTTGCCACAAAATTTTAAAAAGAAGGATGATTGACTCCTTTATTATTACTTGCTCCACTGGTACTTGCATTACTAATTTTGGTCTAAGAGTTCCATTATTGCCAACATCTACAACGGAATTATATTTGTTTTTCCTCCATTTTTTTTCTCTTTACCTTTTCTAAGATCATGAGTCTGCAAATTGGCTTATATGGTACCTTTAAAAGTTTCCTTTCCTTTATTATGTCTTCTTTGTTCACACGCTTATATATAATTTAAGAAGCTTTCCCAATATAATTTGTACAAGGTCTCTAATTTCCTTTAATATAAATCTTAGTTTCATACCTTTCAGGTAGAGTGACTAGAAGCTTCTCAATTACACTGATGTCAAATATATCTTTTCCAATAAGGTTAAACTTGTTGAGGATCTTCAACAACAAATATGCATCCTCCTTGGAAGTCTCACAGCCTTTAATTTTTTACGGCTCGAATTCTCTCCTTAAATTCAAGTCTCTTATGTTTTTTATTCTTGTATTGCCTTGAAATTCTGACTAAGATATTCTCATATTTGAAAAGTTTTTTTTAAGTTCATGATCTTGAAAAACAAATTTTTAGACACAATTCAATAAAGGCAAGTTTTAGCATTAAAATTTTTTGAAATTTTTTCTTAATGATTGTTGATTTGTTGCATTGTAAGATTTTTAGATAATAGTACCAACTCCTTTACCATTGCTCCCCAAAGATTTCGAATAAACAAGTCATTACAAGAGAATATTTAGATTAAGTAAGGAAATGTTTAGGGTTAAGTACCACATATTAAATGTTTATGTTAAATACAAGACATAAAACTCAAAAGAAAATATTTAAAAGACCTATAAGAAAGAGAAGGATCTCTCTATGTAAGATCATCTATCCATATTCTAGTATGCCAAAATTTTCTATTGAGGGTCATAACCTCAGTAAGTTCTAACAATGTCATATCATTCTCGATCAGCTCCCCCTAATTCTTCATAGGCCTTCCTTTTTTTCTCTTGTGATCTTTAAGTACAATCTTCTCATTAAAGAGTCAGGATGTTTCCTGTTAATACGTACGAACCACCTAAGTCTTACCTCTCTCTTAATTTTTCATTAATATTAGTCACCTTTAATTTGTTTCTTACTATTTCATTCCTGACTTTACCTCTTATGATAAGGTTACACATCTAACGAAACATTTTTATCTCCATCACCATTAACTTATAACTATGCACCTATTTGATAGGTCAACATTCTGTCATATAGAGCATGGCTAGCCTAATCGCTAAATGGTAGAATTTACCTTTGAACTTGAATGATATCTTCTTGTTATATAGAAGTCCTACTGCACTGCTCCTTTTAAGTCACCTTGATTTGATACGATAAACAATGTCTTCATTGATCTCTCTATTGTTTTGAATTATAGTTCTTAAACACTTGAAACGCTCTTTTGTGGCATTACTTTTGAGCCATTATTTACATTCACATTGAAAGCCACCCTATAGCCTTAAAAGTTATAATCTAAGTACTCAGTTGTAATCTTGCTCAATTTCAAACCCTTCGCTTCCACATCCCTCCAAAGTTCTAACTTGACATTGACATCTTTTTTTATTTCATCCACTAAAATAAATTCATCAGCAAATAACATACATCAAGGTATATCCCTTTAGATATTCTTTGTAGGCTCATTCATCATTATTGCAGACAAAAAGGGTCTCTGTGAGGAGTCCAATATCTATAGAAAAATGCTCTATTTCTCTTGCTATCATCCTTACTATAGTCTTAATACCGTCATAATATCCTTAATAACACGTATATAAGTCATAAGAACTCCTTTAACTTTTAAACACCTTCACATAATTTTTCTAAGTTACTTGTCATAAGCCTTTTCTAAGTCAATAAAAATCATGCATAGGTTATGATATCTTTTCCTATAATATTTCGTTAATCTTCTAAGGATCTGTAAAGTTTCTATCGTGGACCCTCTTGTTATAAACCAAAATGGTTCTTTGAGATGGATCCATTTTTTCTCACTCTCTTCTCAATCACCTTCTCTCATAACTTCATGGTGTGACTAAGTAGTCTAATGTTTCTATATTTGTTACAGCTTTAGAAGTCTCATTTATTCTTATATAAAGGAATTAGCATACTAAGTCTCAACTCATTTGAAATTTTGGATGACTTAAGGATCATAATAAAAAGTTTGGTTAGCCAAATAAGATCCTCTTTGCCTAAGCTCTTCCACACCTCTATAAATATCTCACCAGGCTTTGTTGCCCTTCCACTCTTCATTCCCCTCTAAGCTCTTTTAATTTCTTTCCTTGTGGTCTGCCAGTAACAAGTAAAGTTGTGATACCTATTAGACGTGCTAAGATCACATGAAGAGATATTATCTTCTACGCCTTCATTAAAAAGGTTATAAATTCTTTTTATCATCTTCTCTAGATATCATTTTCAGCCACTAGTACCTACCCTACTTCATCTTTTGTACAACGAACTTGATTTAAGTCTCTCACTTTCTATTCTCTAGTTCTCACCAACTTAAAAGTATCTCCATATTTAGTCTATTTGACCATTAAAATCTCCTCCTAAAATAACTCTCTAATTAGGAAGAATCTGTTGAATCACCTCATTTAGCTCTTCATAGTATTAACGCTTAAGTTATTCGTCTAACCCTATTTAGGGTGTATAAGTACATACCATATTGAAAACATCTTTTATCACAATCTTTAAGGATAAAATCTTATCTTTAGTCCTCTTTACCCCCTATAATGTGATGTATGAGTTCTTTGATAACCAAGATATTTACCTCATTACGTTTTTTCGAACATCCTGAATACTAAAGTTTAAACTCGTTAATCTCTTTCACTTTAATCCCTGTCCACTTAGTCTTCTAGATATACGCCATATGAATCTTATATTTATTTGAAATACTTGTGTACTTTATTAAAAAAGATATATAGATTTCATTAATCAAACGGGCCTAAACGCATGAAAATAATGATAGAAAATTTACAAATTTATGGATCATAACAAATCGACAACTAAGATAACAAAACATAAAATAAACTAATGCAACAATATCTTCTAAAAATAGGTGTTAAATTGTAGGCCATATCTTCAATTAGAGCCTATCATTATCATTCCTTGACTTTTTCAAGTTTTATTTTAAACACATTTGACATATGTCAAATCAAGAATTAAATTTAACATCTGGACATGATCAGGGTACCTGCAACTATTTCCCACCTTCATCAAGACATATTTCCAATACTATCTCCTTAAAAATAATACAATTTTGGAACTCCACTTCACCTGGTGGTCCTTTTTTATATTTGAAAGTCTCCGTATGCTAAATTCTTGCATTTGAATCCCAAGTGTTTTGAGGTCTTGTTTAAGTTTTGAATTTGGTCTTTAAAAAGCTATTTAAATAAAACTCAACTTTAGAATTTTGACTTGATCGAAAAGAGTTCCTAAGTACATAACTTGTGATGTATTACATACACAATTTATTTAAAACTATTGCAATCAACTAAAGCAAACAGGGCCTCTGTTGTGTTACCATTTTATAGCTTTCTGGCTTGCTTCCAAGCAGTCGTTATTGTTAACGAACCATTCAACTTATCGGTTTAAATTCGTCATTTGGATTGTTTCTTTAATGACATATAAATCCTTTTAGGTTTGGGTGATATCGACAGCCCTTGTCTGAGTCTGAATTTAAAAACGACTTCCAACAACTGCTTAAACCTTGATTCAACTTCCATGTTCTATCTCTTTGCAATCAGCTTACGTTTTTGTTATGCTCGCTTGTTTTTTTGACCAATTCTCTACACACAGAGAAACTAGACTCGCATGTAATTTTCCCATTTCACTTCTACATTCCCAACCTCCTTGTCCCTCAACAATAAATCAACTCCATTTTCCTCCATGGAATTCTCTGACGGTCACTTTCTATCTAATAAGTCTTCGCTACATTCTATTAACCGAGTTATTTGTCATTTTCAAGGGTCCATGATACGAGTCCTGTGATTCATATCAAATTTGGAAGACCTGAGAGTTGGCAACCCTGCCACCACGTTCTCATGATCAAACCTGTGATTCATGTTTAACCTGTAGTCCTCCATCGCCAAATAAATGCTTAAGGTCCCATTTCACCACACCATTTTTCCACAGCTATCGTCAGTCAATGGCTGTAACTATCTTGGGTGACTTTTTCAGGTACCCAGATCAGAATTCTAAACAACAAGCTGACCGTAGGATTGTGAGAATGGACTTGTCGGAAATATTTCATCTACTAACACAAAATCTGAATTAGATAAATGGACATGCAGGGAATGCAATGTCTGAATGGAAACAAGATCAAGGTGGAAAAACAACTGACAGCTACGAAAACTGCTTCGTTGCTGCTACAAGTGCATTTCTTTCATTGGATTTACAAGAACAAATTCAACAAATGTTAAAAGTACCCTATAAAGTCTCGATGCTATACTGCTGTATAGCGTGTGATAAGTTTCACAAAAGAGGGAACAATCGCAAGATTGTCATGTGATCTCCTGAATAGCACTTTGAATAAGATTTAATCCCATATCATACCGATGGGAAATACTTGTTGAGATTGAAAGGCAGGGAATAAAATTCTTCGCTCCTTATATCACCTTTGTACGTGCGGAATTTGTCCCACCAATGCTTACCCCTATCTTTCCTAGTATTCTTTTTGTGCAGGGTGTTGTCCAGGAAATATGCGACACAGCCCGCAACAAATGCTTCTGACGAGAAAGGAACATTCACCATATCATTGAACTGCCAAGAAAAACCATGAATTCTTTAGTTAGCTTCTTGTATTAGTTTTCCCAAACAAGAGCAACCGAAGCCGAAATAATCACAGCTTACCCATCTTGCTGTTGTGTGGACTGGACCATAGCCATTAATCGCTGTGTACTCGTTGAAATATTGTGGTATGGACAAACCAAGGAAGACAGAGAAGCCCAATATGAACTTTGTTCGGAAGGTGTTGAGATTGCAGAACTGAAGAAAGCTCAGACCTCCAGCACCTAGATATACATAATGCCATTACTAAAAACCCAACAAATTAAGAATCCATGACTTCAAACCGTCAAAACTTCACGTACCCACGTAAGCAAAGAAAAGGCAATACAAAGCAGCAATAATTGGGGGTGGAATTGAAGCAAATACTGCCCCAAATTTTCCTGCAGAAAGGCACCACAGTTTAATGGTATACAATGTACTCTCAGAAAGATATGAACCACAACAAGCTCTAAAGAAACTCTTCAAAGTTAATAAGACTAACCCAGAATGGAAAAGAAAAGCATAAATCCAGCAGATATCTGGACAACCCTACGGCTGCCAACTCGTGTCAAGGCCAAAAGACCAGCATTTTCTCTGTTAAAAAAAAGGTCAATAATCTCATCAAAAAATGTCACATATCCATTTTTTAAAAAAAAGTACACATTATCAAAGGTAAGTTTTCTGGGCGAGAATCTTACACAGACACAGAGGATCCATTCACTGTTCCAAACAACCCAGAGAGCAATATAGCAACTCCCTGGGAAGAAACAAAATGTTAACACAGAAAAGGAAAATTAGTTTTCACTCAAGTTGAAGCTTTTCTAACTCTGGGGGTTAGTTTTCAGTCAAAAGTGGGTGCATGCAACATAAGGTCAAGAAGTATACATATGTATGTATGTATGTATGTATAAGATCAAGAAGTCAATGCGGGATCTAAGAACCCAAACTCATGAAACAGTTACATAAAACAAAGATTTTTATTTCTCACATAAACCAATCATTTTCAGTTACCTGCCAACCTATACCACGACTAAGAACAGAAGGAGGCATTGGAGTTGCACTTGCATATCTTGACACCGCAATAAAGGCACCAGTAGACTGCAAATTTGTAATGCATAATGAATAAAATTCATGTACTATATAAGATAACAATGTAAATAAGCACCAGAATCCGTCGTCACAATCTTAAACTGTAGCAATTCATGAGTTTGGCAGGCACAAGCACACACAAAAATAATGTTGACAATGATTTGGTAAAAACTGCAACCTGTAAAACTGGTTGAAGTTTACAAAACAAGTTTGCTTACAGATGGAGCTAGATTTCAGTACCCACTAGATTCTAGATTTCTGCTCAATAGCAAGTACAAGGACCCAATTAGTATTCACATCATAATGCCATGCGCAACAGGAAAGTAAATACTTATTTCCTGCTAGAATGGATGGATAGGGGTAGTAAGGGGAAATATCACCACTCACCAGTGAAAGAACAAAACAGTTTTGATGCCAATTACTATGTGATGCAATTCTTAGTTTTAAAACTGTATACGTGGGAAGAAAAAGTAGAAGTTAAAAATGCCAACCTCAACAAGAGCAACAAAGGATGCCATCATCATAGCAAAGGCTTCACCAGCATCAAATGAAGGTGGGCCCCATTGAAAGGGATAAGGAACTCTGATCCTGATCCAAAAAGATCCAACGGACATAAGTCCACATAGTTGGTCAATCGTTTGAGTTACTTATACTGTATCCGAGCCATTCTCAGGCTGTAATAAAAGTTACAAAAAGCTAAACCAGAACTCCAAACTAGAATTTTAAGATAATTTGTTTGATTCAAGAAATTGATATGGATAAGGAACAAAATTAGTTCAATTCAAGGAGGAACTAGTACAAAGCTTATCTCCAATTTCTAGCTCTAGCAATTGATTTGGAACAATTAATTCATATGAATGACCTAAGGTATATTTACTAAGAAAGATCATCTAACTTCTGCCTTCCAAATCAATATGCAACACATGAAGTTAGACCAAGTTAAATCAATAAATCAACAGCAAAAGTTGAACAGCTGATGAGAGTCTGAACTTATAGTCTTACTCTATACACCAGCGCAAAAAGATATGAATATTAAAACAATGATAAAAAAATCCTAAGTTTTGCAGTTGGCCCTAACTACTTAACTTGAATGGTCTGACAATTAGTTTTAGTAGGTAAACCATTCCACAGAAGCCTCTTAAAAATCACAAACACAGATTGGACACTATATATTTCACTGAGTCTTTTTACATGATATAAAAGCTAATACCGCATAAATAGTTTCCATCAATAGATGTGACATAATAAAAAATAAATAGAAAGTTGTCCTGCTGTCTGACTTCAAACCTACCATGGAGCAGCATCAATGAGTCCAGCACGATCAGTTCGACATGTTGCTTGTGTCTTGGGAGCTGCACCGTTATAAGCCCCACCTACAGTAAGTAGGTATGCATAAATCCATACAATGACCACAGCAAAGATGACAGCAAAACGATCAAACACATTCTTCCCCGCCTTCAACACATGAGGCATATACTGCAAAACGAACAAGAAAGTTACTCAGCCCAACGACAATCCTTTGTCATATTGTTGAAGCGGAAATAGCTGACAGCAATGTGATTCTAGTAGTAACAGCACAATTTACCTGAGAAATAAATACTAATATGATGAGCTCTGGCAATCCAATCTCCACACATTTGGCGACCTAAGAATCCAACAAAAAATGAAAACCGAGAGTGTAAAAAAGTATCAGCAAGGAATAGGGTAGCCCAACAGTAAGCTCCTCCCACCTAGGACAAGATCCTGGATTCAGACTCACCCCTTCCCCCCAACCCACAACCACAAAAAAAAAAAAAGAAGAGAAGAAAGATGTTTGCACACGTCAATATGTGCTACCCCTCATTATGCACATGCAACAATACAAAGCTTACCCCAGGAAAACCAAGCTCATACAGGCCAAAACCAACTAGAGCAACCAAAGGCACAGCAGAAAGTGGACTTAAGAACCTGAAAAATGGGAATAAAATCTTAGTATAGACAGGATTGTTCTCACACCCAAGTATTACCTTACTAAGCTTAATGCAACTCCAACTACTTGAGCATTCAAATGTTAATAATGTATAACCCACATAAGTGTAATGACATTCAAAAACGCATTTGGCTTATATAAGCTAGATGAGAATGTCAAATACATGACCTATAAAACAAGTTCACTACACAAGCGATCCAACCAGTCAAGATTTATAATATGCTCAGCAGGATAATGGGCTTTGAACATTACATTATCTTCTAGTCATACAAGTTTATATTCAGTACTAACCTGGTGACATTACGCCAAAGGCCACTAAACCCTAAAACAATCTGCAGTGTTGATGCAACAATTAGGGCCCCTTGGATTGCACGCATTATCCTCTTAAATTTCTGTGTACAAATGAGAGGTTACCAAAGAGTCACATTAGATGATGAGACAACCACCTGTAAGAACATTATGGTCCATAAATTTTTGTTATTGATTTTGTTCATTTTTCCTTTTCCATTTCAGTACCAGAATAACTTACTTCAGCAGTAATGAATGGTTTAAATAGGAATTGTAACTCTTCAATAACAGTAGTTGATCAGATGAACTTAACATTTTAAACTTTCAAAAGTTTCAGATCATAAAACCTGAATAGGATCTAGATTATCACTAAATCGACCAGCAAGAATAATTGAGATTGTGGTTGGCACAAAGGTGTAAGAGCCTCCGATCACAGCTGGCAATCGAGTCCCGAACATACTTTGTAGCAATGTGTTCAGACCAGCAACAAACAACAGAGTCTGAATCACCTCAGCCTTCTCCCTCTACAAGAATGGCAAACATGAATTAGTCTCCAGTGAATATAGACTACTCTTGGAGGAAGTAGTCTGAAATGGCTCATCCGTTTTGCACATACTTCCACATAAGACTTACATTTCCACCTCCCATTTGGGGAACAAGGGCCGTAGGAATAAGAACAGTCGTCCCAAGCATCACAAGGTAGTGTTGGAAACCAAGTAGAATAGCCTCAGCTGCATGACATATTTAAAAGGTCAACAAAATGGAGGCATGCCCTCCAATAACATTCACAAATATGAACAAGATAAAACAGTTAACCCAGTTCCACATGCAACCTTTTTTAAGACCCGTGCGTGCAATTTGAAGATATATTAGAAGGGACACTTTTAGCTCTGGAAATGTAAATTACTTGTGACCCAAAAATTGAAAGCATTTAACGTGTCAATCACATCGACATAAATGGATTATCATACAAGGAAGAACGAATATCCTTCTGTTTTTCAAGATAGAACCTCGATACAGAAATTTCCTAAATAAAAACAACAGAGAGTTGATAAGGACATTAGGAGAGCCACACTCCAAAAGCTAGCTTATAAGGGTAGAGAGCCCAAAGTCTTTATAAATCCCATATCAACTTTGTATTTAATCAATATGGGATTCAAGTCCCATACTTGCAATTAGATCAAACCGTAACAAGAGTATAATGGACATAAAACACTTTTCAGAGAAGAAACGCCAATTAAGAAGAAATAATCAGCCCGCCTTTTTTTATTTAGTTTTTAATGCAACCACAATCTTGAATAGGCAAAACACGAACATCGTTTAGCCTTTTAAAAGGGAGGGCAACTACTAACTGGAATAAAAGAGAAAAAAAAAAGCTACTTTCAAACTAAAACCAAAAGTACGAATTGATAACTCCTAAAAGCTTACTTAAAACATACCCTGCTAGATTCACACAACGCTTACCGTAAAAACACAAGAAAGGAATTAGAACTTAAGGCTTAAGCCACTAGTAAAAGTCCACAAGTACATGAAACGCGAATAGAAGTATAAGAATTGAATATACTCACGCCATGGAGGAGGACTAGTAATGCAAAAAGAGACGTTCGGAAGTTGCTCTTTTGGTGGATGTGGCTGTGGCTCTTCCGCCTTTCCGCCGCCGCCGCCTCCTCCGGCCATGAGTGAACGTACTAAGGAGCTCTTTCTTCTCTCTTCCTAGAACTTGGTCTCTCTAGCAAACATAAAAAAAGACAAGGAAAGAAGAAAGATTAAGGAATCAGTGCAATGTACCAAAAAGCAAAACAGATACCCAAATCTAAGCTGAACTCAGATCCCCAATCTCACAGACAAATCACCGATGTGACAAGAAACCAGAGCTAATGCTCAATAATGTGAGGACCCAAAAGTGTGAACAGCCCACATGGATGAAGGTAAAAGTAAGATTGTGGAGAAATGGAAAATCAAAGTGTAACTATAGAAGGGAAAAACAATGCCGTTAATGATTGCAAGAAAGAACGAGGAAAGTGGCTTTTAACTATGGCAGCCTTGAAAGCAAGCTAAAAGCTCAAGTGACAAAGAATTTAGAGTCAAACACAAATCATGCACCCCACAAACCTGGTAAGAAAGAGCAAAAAAGGAGAAAAGCTTCACTGTTTTCCTCCAAAAAGAAAAAAAGAGAGAAAACCCAGTTGCTATCTAGAGCAGAAAAACTGAAACAGCGTCCGTGAATAAAAAACAAAGAATGTATGTAACAAGAAGTTTCGCCAAGTGAACTTTGCAAACTTTGCGATGAAAAGGAGGTGGAAACAGTACAATCAGTAAAAGACGTATTTTCTCTCTCTAAGATCTACAATTTCTTTCTCTAACATACGATGATAATCCATCTAACCAACATTATTGTAGGTTTTGATTATCATTCAGCTACTTCAACTGACGGTTACGAGTGTAGTTCAATGCTACAAATACACGCAAAAGAAGGACATTGAAGTTTTTTTTTTTTTTTAAGACCTTGACACAACAAGCGGAGATATGTCTTATACGTCTAACGGCGTCGTTTTAGCCATGTGGTCAGAGTAATCAACTTGCATCGAGAAACGCACCAACTGACGGTGCATTAAAAGACGGAATTAGCCTTCAAAAGATAGACCCACGTCAGGGGAACGATGTCGAAATAATTGGAGAGCAGGGGTAGTTTGGGAATCCTAAAAAAGGAGGACAATCACGTGTGGTGGGGTGCAGAGGAATATTGTTGGGGTTTGAGCTGCTCAGAAGCAAAGAGGCCAAAAACGACCGGAGAGGTGAGAAAACGACAGCCGACACTTGCAGATTTTCATCCCTGCTGCCGCTTGTATAGTTGTACCCGCATTTTCAGCCCCTCGCTTCACTTGAATAGTACTTCAGAAGTTCGCCAAGATGCAAAGTGGCTGAGTAGGACATACCGCATAATTTTATTTTTAAATCATTGAGAGGTGACTCGCATTAACAATAATAACAATACTTAAAAAATTTATAATAAAACGTAAAGATCATAAAAGTTTAATAATATATAATTTTATTTTTAATTAACGCGAGACTATTTCTAAATCACCCACATTAATGAGTAATAATATCAATGATGATAAGTCTTGCCCGTTTCTCTTTCTAACACTATGTTTGGTTGCAGTCCTCATGGGTAGAGACAGTGGACGGAGACACAAAATTTTCGTCTCTGAAGTGTTTGGTTTTATGTCTTGACCATTTTGTCCCCGTTTCAGGAAAATAGGGACGGTAATTTTGTGTACCTCCACAGACTATGGTACAAATTTAATTATCCCGGGACGGAAATAGACAATTACGTAGTTACCCCATTTTATAACGTTGAAACCTATCTCCGTCCTCAGCAACGTTTCTCCCAAAACGCTTCACCACCGTCTTCTCCAACGCTCCTCGCACTGATCTGTGGTTCGTGGCCGCTGAG
>JANIPM010000006.1:66127594-66140618 GCA_027478405.1 Erythroxylum cassinoides
AAAATTAATAATCAAACAATTAACTAATTTTTTTAAAAAAATCTTCACATAAAAAATATAAAAAAAAAATATATACTATTATAAATCCAACTAAAAAAGTTCTACTATTATACACCATAGGAAGCTAAGGTCTATCTCGATGAAAAAGCGGAAGCTGTCATAAGATTTCCTGATCCCACATGATTGATGGAATTATGGCGTATCGCATTTGTTGGGAACATTGATTGGTGCGTGCACTAATTTAATTTGTCATGACTCGGAAAAAGTAAGATTAAAGCGAATATGATTGTCGACAATGTAGTGAGGGCAGGAGCTAATTTAAGTTCGTCCTCTTCTCCGCCAACCTAACAAACTTTATTTGCCACTGAAGCGTTGTCTGCGTCGTACTGATGGGATATCTTCCCCAATCCACCGCACCTCACTACCGAGGGATGATGTGCAACAAAGAAAAGGGGCAGACCATTTTTAAAAAGAAATGAAAAGTTTAATTATGACCAATTATGATCTTTCAGATTTCACTTACACGTAATAATTAAAGTGTGACTCGTTCTTTAAAAATATATAATTTAACATTTGAAAACAAGTTTTTGTGCTGTTTCTTTTTTATTTTCTCAATTTTATTAAATAATTCGTTTCAACTAACATGTGATATATTTCAAATTATTAAGTATTTAAAATTTTTATTGAAAAATTTACACAAAACTTACAAGAATTATAAAAATAAACATGAGAATTTTTTAAAATATTGAATTATAAATTTTTTAAGAGTGATTTGGAAATCAAATAAAACAATGTCCTATAACTTACTTTAAAATATAAATATAATTAAAATTATCAATTGAAATACTCGATTTTAAAGCATTAGACTTTTTGAAAATTTTTAATTAAGTGATAAATTTTTATAACATAAATAACTCAATTTAAAACGCTAATTCTATTAGCATTTTGTTGATTTAACTAACGTGATCTTTTTTTATATGAAATATAAGCATCCTCGTAAAAAAATTAATTGTCAACTAATTATCCATGTGTTCTAAAACATCTAACTCAACGTGCGAAGAAGTTTTGACTTAGATTTTTTGGTTTATATAAATAATTTGTTGATAATTAATTTTTTAATGTAGATACTTACATAAAATTAATAAAAGACTGATAAAATTAATATCTTAAATTGAGTCGTTAAGGTTATAAAAGATTTGTTACTTAATTAAGAATTTTAAAAGTTTAGAAATGTAATTAAAAAAATATTAAAAATTTAAAGAATTGTTCAAAACATGATAATAAAAGAAGAGAATTGAAGTTTGGTACGAGGTCTTACTTTCTAATTGATATGAAGGACAGACTAACAAACAAATCCGGACATAAATAAGCGAAGAAAAGGTAACGGTGAAAGTGATAGAAAGGAAAACAGCACGGTTGAAGGGTGATTGATGAGATGAAAAAACAAAGCGTATGGTATGGAATGGAAGAAGGAAACAGAACGTGGGGGTTGCTTTCAGCACTCAACCTCTTGTTGTTGCAGGGACCACAGTTTTGCCAAAATTCTCTTGCCTTTTTTGACCTTTTATTCACTCTACAGTACTGGAGTCTGGGACTATAGAGTGTTTATAAGATATTGGCCAACTTTTTTTAGGTGGTTGGTTGCCTTTTGTTTGTACTGAATTCGTTGAAATGAATACGCTAACAGCTTGATTGGAACAAGTTGAATTTAATGTTGTAATAGAATTCAATTAACATGTTTAGAATAAAAAAATATGCATGAATTGAATTCATTGGAAGAATTGAAACCCATTCTCTTTGTTAATTCAATTCAGCCAATAATTTACGTGATTTCAATTCCTCAACGCTACTACTCTTTCTTTTTAAAGTTAAAATTGGAGTCTTGTCATAATACCCATACTCAACTTCAACATAATAACCATATCACTACAATAACCCACGGCCACTCTTCTCCTAACAGCAGACCCACGCAACGCAACACTCCTCTTCTTTGAGATATATAATAGCATGAAATGGATCCGGGTGGACTATGGATTAGAGTATATAACTGAGTTTATATATGTTGGTAGTTTCACCAATCAACTTTTGTTTTCTTTTCAGATGATTATGTTGTGCAAGTCCCATTTGGACAA
The DNA here is from genome assembly GCA_027478405.1 of Erythroxylum cassinoides. Classification (NCBI taxonomy): domain Eukaryota; kingdom Viridiplantae; phylum Streptophyta; class Magnoliopsida; order Malpighiales; family Erythroxylaceae; genus Erythroxylum; species Erythroxylum cassinoides. The sequence goes on from JANIPM010000006.1 coordinate 66,129,727, forward strand.
TGATTGACAAATGAGATTGTCGTTCTCGCGAGTCCTTTTTTTTCGGTGTCAAATTACTAATAAAGTTTTTTAGTCATACTGAAATTTGATATTGCCTCGTAGTTATCAACGCAAAAAAACTACTACTCATTCATGCATTTTTAAGCTTCCAAATTATAATAGTTTTTTTATTATCTTCATAGCTCGGTCTAGCTTAATGTCATTTGCAATCAATTTTTTCTTTTCATTTTTATAATGAAATTGATGTTTATAAGTTGCTCTATGTAAGTGTAAATGTTTATTATTTAATAAAATTATTTTTATTCAATGATAAATGTGTCATATAAAATAATTGAATTCATCTTGATTATGTTTCTAATAGTGTAATTGAATTCAATTATAATATTATTGGGTTTGTTCCAAACAGTGTTAATTGAATTCAATTCAATCTCATTAATGTAATTGAATCCAATTCGTTAATGAATTCAATTCAAAGGTTTCCAAATACCCCGTAAACGATTCATAATCCTGTTAGTCCATGAATCCATGAGCCGAAACCTTTGGACATATGTCTAAGGAATGGGCTTGAACTTTGTACTTTCATAAATTGGGTCAGGCTTCTGTACCTTTTTATCCATTTTCCATGACGATATGCTCGAATCGTATTTTAACTACTCTCTGGTGAAAATGACTTAGTATTGTTTTTATATACTAATTTTAATTCATGGGAGGCGAGACATTGGGATTTGAGGAAAAGATCAAAGGATTGCCTCTTTCGGGTGAAGTAGCTTAACTTGGTTTCCTTCCTAATTTGTTCGCGGCATAGGTGGCGTCAGTCACATAGAGGGGTGAGCTTAAGGTGGCGTTAATGGCTTTGGGCTTCATACTTGGAAATAGAGACAAGACTCGATTTCTAAGAGCAAAACACATAAAGTGTGGCCCGACCCAAAGCATCTTTGGGCTTGGCTTGGCCCGTTTTTAAAAATTTATTTTTATTTTTTAAAATGTATATATAAAAGTTTGAAATAAATAAGTTGAAACTAAAATTATTTTTGAAGGAAGTGAAAAATATTACATTATATATGATAAATGCAACATTCATTTAATTAGCGAAATTGTTTTACAAAAATGAGTTTTTTTAATGAATTTATATATTAAATGTACATAAAATGATAAAATTAATACTTTGAAATTAAATTCATTTTTAAAGAAATTGAACTAAAAATATTTTATTATATATGAGAAATCCAACATTCTTTTAATAGCAAATTTGCTTAATGAAAAATAAGTATTTTAATGTATATATTAAATATACATAAATGACAAAATCAATAATTGAAACTGAATTTATTTTTAAAGGAAATGATCAAAAACATTATATCATATATAAGAAATGAGTAAAACAGATTATATTATCAAAACAAAAAAGTATCATCGTGTTAATATATTCAAAAATATTTAATAATATAATTTACGAACAGTCAAAATGAAATGATTAAATAATGATGGAGTCTTGAACAGTGGAGTCTAGAGAGCAAATATTGAAGTTTGGTATTTGCAAAAAACAAATAAATAATCATATCTTTAATTACAAAAAAGTAATGCAATTACATGTAAACTAAGTAATTCTATAAATAAAGATTAAGATAACAAATATGTAGTACAAGAAAGGGGATAGATAATCGTTATAATCAAGATTGTCAATAGTTTACACAACTTCATCTATATATAGAAATATTATTATGTACATATTATCTAACACAATAATAATTGCTTTAAATGAATATTAAGCATGTGATAATTATTAGTAAACAAGTAAATATACCTTTATTATCGAATATATTATTGAAATTTTTTTCAGTTGAATAACTAGTCACCTCTACATCATTATATGTGGATGTATTAATATAAAAATTTTAAAAATAAGATCATATAATATAATATAATAAAAAATAGACAAATTTGATATATCATAAAGAAAGGAGTTTGCCCTCAATATCTTTATCATTTAACCAAATTCGAGCATAAATAAGGGCTTCCACAATATTAGGAACAAGTCGAGCATGATAAGAACTTATAAACTGGCTGCCACTACTAGAAACAAACTCTAAAGTAATAGTAGATAATGCAATTGCTAACGGGTCTAGTGTAATTACTTGCATGATTAAAAAATTATCTCTATAGTTCTTCCACAATCACAATACATCGAACTCCACACCTTCAACTTTGGTTTCATAATCTTGCATCAAATATTTTTCTAACTCCATCACATTGTAAGAAGTCTTAAGTCTTTTTTCTTTCATGAATTTTGTAAATGAGAGTATCTAACTGCTCTTAGAAGATGATCCCGAATCTAAACCTAAAGCTAGAGCTGAACAACATAAACTACTGTGATCCTAAATTTTGTTCAATTTGTGTTGATAATCATCAAATAAATTATACCATAATTTTTTAATGACATCAACGTGCTCTTGAGCCTAATCACCATAAAATACGTCATATAAAAAATTAACTCCCTCCATTTTGTATCTTGGGTCAAACATAAATATGACTTGCCATATTATGTTCAACCATATACCAGTAAGAATTGAGGTTTTCTGCCATTTGCTCTGCTATAACTTGGATTACATCATTGAAATTAAACATCTAATCATATAAAGTTTTCTTAATCTCATACATATTGGTAAAGTAATTATGCGAAGTTAGATATTTTGTTTCCGATAACAATTCAGTAGTAGTATAAATATTTCTAACTTCTCACAAAGTTCTTTAGCCAACTTTCATTGCTCTTCTGTATGCGGGTAAAAATATTGAGAATCTCTTTATCTTAACCTGGTAACACTTCAATATATGGAATTGTCAACTCCAACATCTTGTGAAGGTTAAGTTCTATATGGCAAGACAATCAAATACCAACTTCTTCGTACTTGGAATGTATAGTTTTCTTGCAGTATCTTCAAAATTTTCAAATCTTTTAGGAGTTGAACTTTAATACACTACGTTAATCACCTTATGTCACCAAAAGTTACATTTCACATACTCAGTCTTAGTCGTACTCAATCTAAAACCCTTGAACTCTAACGTATCCCTTCAAAGTTCAAGCTTGGCATTGACTCCCTCTTTTGTCTCATCCATTAAAACAATGTCGTCAGCAAATAGCATGCAACAAGGCATATCCCCTTAGATGTTCTTAGTAAGCTTATCAATTACTACTGCAAACGGAAAAGACCCAAAGAGGAACCTTGGATGCAGCCCAATATCTATAGAAAAATGCTATGTATCTCCTCCTATCGCCCTTACTCTAGTTTTTACACCTTCATATATGTCCCTAATAAGTTATATGTATGTCTTAGGGACCCCTTGACTTCTAAACACCTTCACATTATTTCCCTTGGTACCTTACTATACGCCTTCTCTAAATCAATAAAGACTATGTGAAGGTTATTGTCTTATGTGAAGGTTATGTTGTCTTTCCTTATAGTACTCCATTAACCTTCTAAGGAGATGCAAAGCTTCTGTCGTGGATCTTCCTGGCATAAAGCCAATTTGATTTTCCAAGATAAAAACATCCTTTCTCACTCACTTCTCGATCACTTTTTTTTTCATAATTTTATGGTATGACTAAGTAATTTGGTGCCTCTATAGTTAATACAGCTTTGTATGTCTCCTTTGTTATTATATAAAGGAATTATCTTACTAAATTTCTACTCGTATGACATTTTGGAAGACTTAAATATCACATTAAAAAGCTTAGTTAGCCAAGTAATACCCTACTCGCCTAGGCTCTTCCACACCTCTATGGGTATCTTATCATGTCGTACTGCCCTATCACCCTTCATCTCCTTCAATACATTATTAAGTTCATCTCTCACAATTGGTTGGCAACAAGTAAAATTACGAAACCTCTCAAACAGGTTAAGATCATCTAAAAAAATGTTATCCTCTACACCTTCATTAAAAAGGCTATAGAAGTACCTCTGTAATCTTCTTTTGATGTCATTTGTAGCTATAAACACCCTTCCTGGTTTGTCTTTTATACAATGAACTTGCTCAAAATCTTGTGGTTTTCGTTCCCAAGCTCTCGCCAACTTAAAAATATCCTTGTCTCCATCTTTAGTATTTAATCGTTGATAAAGTTTCTCATAAGCTTTACTTTCAGTTTCTGAGATTAACAACTTCGCTTCTTTCTTTGCCAGTTTACCTTAGTAGTTTACTATATATAGTCCAGTCATTATCAATATAATATGTAATCACTGCCATATAACCCTTCTTTTGGTTATCCATTGTCCACATGTTTGTTGTGATGATAACTTGTCCTTCAATACTCGTCAACGTATCTTTCTTTTGATCCTCATATATCTTCATAATGTCTTTCTTAAAGGTACTCCAAGTTGGAATCTTAAAGGTCTCTTTTATAGTGAGGTGAGCAATATCCTAAATCTTTTGTTATCAACTATAGATAATGGATGTTCATCACCAATAACCATACTAAATATCAAAAACCTTAATATGTTGCTCTTATAAGCTATGATAGTCATTTCATTCCTCATTCTCGTTAGGTTAGGGGTAAAAAATGTTTTTCCTCCTAATACAATGTTCTTTTGGTTACACGAATCCAAATGTCTCTTTAAATGAGAGGTCCGATATTTTGAACTCTTATCAACATCTTGTGACAATATTTATATTCAACATTCTCTACTCCGTCCATGGATCTAGTTTTGTTGAAGTGATTCCAAACATCACTTTTCAATGGACATGAACTTCTATCTTCACTTCATACTAGATTAGAAGCATCCGTATGTGTACTCTTCGGTACCAGTTAGAACTCTCCACTGAAGGAATATGCTCATCTATTTGAAACAATTGACATATACGAATATATAAGTTATATATGTATTTATACTTCAATGATGATGGTGATGATGATAGCATCTACATAGACTATATTAAGATGTTACTAAGGAAACTACCTAATTACTTGAATTATATGTATTAATTAACGACTATCTAGAATTGACACATTAAAGCTAACAATCTATTTTTAACAGTTGTTCAAATCTCAGCATCACCACCTTCACACCAATAATGTTTATATATAAATCCTTGACAGGTGTATGAGATTAGAGATTTCTTTCTATATTAGAGATCATAGAACTTTATCTTTTGCTATGTGTTAAAAAAAGTTCTTTGCTTGCTAATAGTTAAATTGGTTGCAGTCTATGATAGTTTGATCTAATTATGTAAACCTTGTCAAACTAAGTTTGATAATGAGAAAAGGCCAACATACATTCATTTTAGCCTCTAAATGATTACTAACCTAATTAACATCCAAAAAACTAAATAGAATAAAACTCCACTTTAATTAGAAAAGATATCATGATGAACAAAGATCATCTTTAGTTTGATAACGAAAGAGAAAAGATAAAAGACATAATAGGGAAAGTGTTGTAGTGATTTTATGCCTAAAAATTAGCTTAGATTCACTTTATTGTTACAAAATGATTTTAAGTAGAGAATGGTACCACTATAACAACAAGCAAACTCAATCTTTATAGAGTGTCTTGATGGTTGTTTGCAATTCGTGTGGTTGTCAAATAACAAATGCAAGAAACATAATGCATTCATTTCCTTCCCAACAATAGAATCAAAATGTGGCTTTTATATCAAATTAACAACCACATGAAGTGCAACAACCACCAAACGGAAACAAAACTAGAAAACATAATACAAATATACTTAAATTCCTTAAAAAATAGAAACCTTACCTATTACTGGGAAGATAACGGAGCCACTAGCTACTGAGGAGAGATGCTAGGATAGATAGAGTTTGAGATTGTCGAAGAGAGTCAACTGCTTGAAAATGATGCAGTACAGAAGGAGGGACATATTGCATATGAAGGCCAAAGGGAGGGAGTGCAAACGAGGGACTATTAGATTATATGGGAGAAAGTGAGGACTGAGATGGTTTTAACCTATAATAAAACGATTTCATTTTACTTAGGTGTAAAACAGAATCTCCTAGAGTAAAACGAAGTCGTTTTACACTTTACATCTTATAAAATAGAAGTTCCATTTCCTTAGCATAAAATGATGTCATTTCAATCAATAAGGCCTCGAGTTCATGTAAGACCTAAATTTTGAAAAAAAAAAACTTAAAGCCCAGCCTAAAGCTAGGTCAAGCAGAGCCCAGCTCGGGCCAATTTGCCATTTCTAATAAAATGGTGGCATAATCCTTATACTTGTCTGAGTTTGTTTGTTGCATACAAACCTTTAGCTGAAAAAGTATTCAACATAGCTAGCACGAAAATAAAAAACCAAAGGCCAAGCATAGCTATTAAAAAAATATTCACGCTCAAAATATGAAACACTTTAGCTACCTTTAAAATCTTAACTCAAAATATCATACAAAAGGATACTTTCAAAATTTATGATGCAAAAAAAATACAACATTAATAATGAAAAGACACGATCATATTATATATATGAACATCTAAGGATTAAAAAAATTATATCATTGCCACAGCTTATTATATTAATAACATTTGAACTTTATACAATCATAAATAAGATAAACAATAAACAATAAAAATATTTAGAAAAATCTTATATTGATTTTTTTTTGTTTTGTTTTGTTTGACCTTTCAATTTGTTTTTAAATGCATATTTGTTTATGTGCCCCTTTTAAGTGATAAACTAACAAGTGTATTAGTTGATAGTTTGATTAACTTGGAACGTCGATACAAAACTTTCAACAATAAATTTTGAGAATTTAGCTCAAATGATATCGTAGTTGGCAAAATTAAGAGTAAGTTGCATGTTAGAATCTTATTTATAGATAGAGGAATATTTAATAGACATTGTTATGCATATATAATGAATTTAATTGTGAAAGATAAGATGGACATTATTAAAGAAGGTGATAGAACCAATTTAATATAATGTAGTGTTATTGGAGTGTAACACCTAACCAGCTGAGAAAATTGAGGAAATAGTAAGACAATTATGCATTCTTTACATTATGAAGTTATGTCTAAATGGGCAAATAAGATGGAATTGTACATTCAAATTGCTTGAAGTTAGAATTAAGTATATGGAAGTGTTTATTAGGTTAAGACAATACAATTCTTAGTGCACTTATTCATCAACAACTTTACAATAGGAGTTGGCAAAAGAAATTTGTTATAAATTAGGTATGTTTAACATTATCACTAATTTATCTTTAATTTTCTAATTAAATAATTTATATTTATAGATCAAGATTGATGTCTAATAATGCATCATGAAAACTAAATATCATGAATATTAAAGCAATTTTAGCTAAACTTTTGTGTATAATTTTCCATATAATTTCATCTTTTTATCATATGATATTATAATTAAACATAAACCATAGAATTTTTTGAACTAATGGAGATTTCAATCGATTAGTATTGATTAGTGAGAATGTTCTGTTAGTTTTCGATTAGTATTGATTTAAAAAAATCCTTAGATAAGGTGAAATAATACTTTGAAAATATTTTCAATTATCATTAATAGAATCAATTAATAACAGTAAAAAACTAATATGGTTGGACTCAAGTAGAGTAGAAATCAATTTTGTTAGTCTCTAATGGCACCCAAAAGGAGGGAAGGGTAAATTGGGCGTTTATAAAATCAATAATTTTCTAATCAATGCACTCAATTAATAACAATCAATATAAATAAGGATAAGAAAATTGCTTAATATAAATTAATCAAAAAATTGAGCACTGAATTAAAGAGGATAGGGAAGAGAGATTGCAAATTGATTTATAGTAGTTTGACAAACAACCCTCACCTACGTTCACTCATAAAACTCTTCTTGAAACTCCACTATTATTCTTCTTTCAAGGCAAAGAATAACCTTTGTATAATCTTTCCCAGTAAATGAGAATCCTTGTTACATTCTTTTTCCAAGGTGAAGAGTAACCTCAATCTCATTTGGATTACTCCTAAATACAATAATATAATCCCCAAACTAAATATTACAACTTAAAATTTGTGACTTTATCACTTGATAACTCCAAATGGCTCACTCTTTCATATATGAAACAATGATGCTTAAATGATTGAAAATATTTCGAAATGTGTACATATGACACCCAAAACCTTCTTTTCAATAAAACTAATAAGAAAATACCTATTTATAGTATTTTAGGACCTTTCATAGCTAGTGGAGCTAAGAACTAACTGTTATAATGGTTATATGAAGAAGTTAGATTGATTGACTAGTGTACAATAAAGATACTATATTCCCTAGTCGTTGGAATACTAGTCAACTAATAGGTATATTAGTCAACCAATACATCAATCAATGTTACAATAAACTCACAATAAATCAAATTAACAACTTTAACCTATGTTCTTTAACTAATTACTCAAAAATATGATTTTAATGGTTTCAAATGCTCAAAATCAATTGTTTAATATAATTATGATTTAAATGCTCTCCAAACTACTCCACAAAGTTTATTTGAAAGATCAAGATGCTTTTATAATAAAACCAAATGCTTCTTGATGAATATAAAGATTCATATAATGAAATAAAATGAAATGTTTATACATGGTGAGCCTTTTAGAGCATTAAATTGACAAAGTGATATTATAATTAATTTTACAAACTAAAGAATGACTTTGATAAGCTTTAATTTTCTTATGTCCTTGGTTTAATCTTCATTTCAACGGTTGTAAACTTCAACTTTTTTTTTATCAACTTTATAAGTTATCTTCTTGAGTTTATAAATTTATTTTGTTCTTACATTATTTCTCATCAAAATAATAAACTCATTTGTAGTAATTACATTTTATTTTCACCAATACATCGATTGAAATCTCCATTGGTTCAACAAATTCCATAGTTTATGTTTAATCATAATATTATATGATAAAAAGATTAAATTATATGGAAAATTATACACAAAGTTTAGTTAAAACTGATTTAATATTCCTGATATTTATTTTTCATAATGCATTGTTATACATCAATTTTGACATATAAATATAAATTAAAAAATTAGAAAATTAAAGATAAATTTAAAAAGTTTAATTTATCTAATCCTAAATATGATTTTAGGTTATAATTTATATACATTGTCAACATATTTATAAACCTATTGGGTCACATGCAAAGAATGATGAGAGAAAAAGGTATTTTAATTAAGTTAGAATTTATTATAAAGTTTAAGAAATTTTAAAATTAAATATGAAAATTTTAATAAATAATGACCAATATAAGATATTGGAACTTATTTTAATCAAATTAGTATTTAAGAAGAATTAATTTTAATTTTAATTAAACTACTAACAAGATCAAACCTATTATAAATAGACTTGGATTCTAAAAAAGCTATCACTTCTTGTCGAGCCCTCTCCACACTACTCGTAGAGTTCTCTTAATATGTTATAGGAATACTAAGGTCAAATGCATAAATGACTATAGAGATATATATGAGTCAATTTCATAAACAATTCAAAGGAAATAGCAGGAGAATGATCAAGTTTCACAACAAGACACAAATTATGATTTATGTTTTATTATACTTTATGCATTAATTATGTTATAAATTTTATTAATATTGATTTTTAGAAAAAACGAAAAAGATTTGTATTAATTTCACTGCGTGAGATCGTATCTCACTCTAATTTCCCAATGATAATAGTCAAGAAACTCCTTATTATTGAAGTAATTAAGGCTTCATTTTGTTCCTTGTTATTAAATATATGCCAGAGTCCACGCAAAAATTTGCCATCTCATGCCTATCTAAGAATTTATTTAAATTTGTGCATTTCTTTATCTTCCAAAATTCATAATCGTTACTATTTAAGTGTATAAAAGATAAAATTTCAAATACATGTAATATTCTATAAATTCCGTAATTTAAATATATTATTTGATGAATTGATAATTTTAAATTAAACAATAAATTAAGTCTATTGATTATTCAAATTCTCATATTTGAGATATTTAAAGTAAAAGTGCATTTTTTTTAACTTTATCTTTTTTACTAAAATAAAGGTAAGATCTTAATACTTCACAATAATCAAAATAAATTTTATTATTTAATAAACCTTTTAATTTAAATTATAAAAGAACAAAAATATTAATAAATTATATTTTTATACCGGTTATATACTACGTAAATATTAACATAACATAAACTTATTATTTTTTATTGACTACTGAATCTTATACATATGTTGCCATATTATATAATAAATTTCACATATATTAATTAAACTTAAATTAATATTAAATGTGTCATCATATTTTTCCCCTTTCAACTTTTTATTTATCCGAATCTAAAAGATCCCGAGAGCAAAAATTGTAAAAACAACAATTCCAATTAGGGGTGTTCATGGTAGGGTAACCTGACCCGTTCATAAGTATCCTGAACCTGAACCTGAATGTCAGGTTCGGCAATTTCACGAACCTGAACCTGAACCTGAACCTAAAGAACCTATAGGATCGGTTAACCTATTTTCAGGTTTGGTTCTCAGGGTAACCAGAACCTATTCATATCAATATATATGATAAAAAATTATTAAAAAATTGGTAAAAACAAATACAAATTATTCATAAAAAGTATGCATATAAAATCTATCAAAGATTAATCCAATATATTAAACCTGAGCAAAGTAAAAATAAGTCAAACAATGTTTTATAAAAGATTCATACTAGAAAAAAAAAGAGATAAATTATTAAACAATTATTTTTTGAATAGGATGGTAGGATGATCCACTATTATACATGAAGCCACATCTGTAGAAAATAAAGAATAAAAAGAGTTAAACTCGTTATTTCTTTTTTAATTGAAAAAGAATTATTTATTTATTTTTATATTAAAACAAGGTAAAGTAAATTAGATTACTTGATTCAATTTGCTCAAGTTCTTCAA
>JANIPM010000006.1:66225048-66242140 GCA_027478405.1 Erythroxylum cassinoides
AATCAAATTCACATGTGTGTATGCTGACATTATGCATAAGCATGAAATGCATTTTCTAAATCTCTCTTTGATCTCACTTGTACCAAATATTAGGGTTCTAACCCTTAGTATGGGAGCGGGATGTTACAATTTACATTTACTTGAATACATAAAACTTGGATTATATTGAAGAATTTTAAATAGAAGGTCCGTTATGTTTATGATTGTTGGTGTGTATTAATCGCTAAATTTGTTTCTCAAGTGCATTATTGTTACAACTTTATATTCTCTCCAAAGTTGCTTGAATTTCAAGTTTAAAAATTATTTATTCCAAGCATATCAATTGAAAAAAAATAAAGAAAAGAAGAAAAGTTGTAATATTTGTTGGTGAGTGAGAAGAATCATTATTGTGTTGACATGTTTGATTAAAGGACCTATGCTATGAAAACCAAGTTTTTGTGTAGTCTTGTTTGTGTAAATTCCCTTCTTATTTTTAACTTTTTAATTATCCTTTCCACACCTTTACCTACGCTCCATTACATCCTATTTAAAAGACCTTTAGATTTTTGCTTCTAGTTTACTTATTAGTGGTGGAGATGGTATTTATAATAAGCTTATTGTTAAGATTCCTTTTATGTATTGATTTGAGAGTTTTTTTATACTTCCACCCTAAAACACTTTTAAGTGAATTGAGTGAATCCTTTGTAAGGTTGAACTTTTGTTCTTTTGATTTCATAAGAATTGTCAATTTAATTGCTATTGATATTTTTTTGTGGAAGTTAGTTCTAGGATTTATTCTTTAAAAAAAAGTTAGTTTTAGGATTGCTAGAGTTTAACTGTATGTTTATTTCATTCATAAGATATGATAGTTTAAGGTGTGAATGGACATGTTGAGTTTGAAAAGGGATGGATGTTTTTAAGTCTTAACGGTTTGAATTATGATTTGTTTAAAGACAAACAAATGTTTAAATGTGGAGAAGTTTGATAAATGCTTAATAGACTATATTTTTAGTCTCATATTTAACGCATTTTGTTTGTTTATTTGAGAGTTTTTAATTTTTTTAATACTTAATACATTCCTATTATGTTTTTAGGATTTAATTGCCTTCATGGATTAAAAGGAGCATCATTCTACAAAATTGAGGTAAAAAAAACTGAAGGATTAAAACTATTTTTTAAGGATATATCATGTTGGTGAAGGACACGACTGTGTGGGACTTGATCATAGCCATGTAAGGGACTTTGTAAGTCCCTATAACCATGTACAGGTTGCAAGATATTGCTTCATCCTTATTGAGGTTAGACACGCCCATATGGTGATGAACATAGTTGTGTCCATGGACTGTATAAGTGGTTGGAACCATGTTTCTACATGATTGTTGAATAATTAAAGAGAAATTAAAAGACAAGGTCACTATATACGACAGTGTGGTTAATATGTCCAATACAAAAACCCTAATTACAGGGTATAAAAGGCAAATAAGAAGGACAATTAAAGGAGTTCGAGTTTTAAAACATAGTTTTGAACTTTAGAGTGGCACATACTTGAATATTGACTGCGACATCCAAATAAAGAGCATATTTTCATCAAAGTTTAAGTGAATTTTATTAAAGAAAAGGGGATATATAACGAATTCTCTTATTTTTAGTTCTTATTTTGAATCCTTAATTATGTTTTATATTTTTATGAACTAAATTCATTTAGTGCCTAGGTTAGATGAACCTTAGGGACTTTGTGGCTTGATTCTTTAATTAATGAAATTTGATTTGACTCATTGGAATCAATTATATTTTTTGATTATGTCTTAAAGTGATATTTCTGGGAGATTAGTTCATGTATGATTTCTTGCACTTGAGATTGTAGAGACAAGATAAAATAAATCTTCCAGGTTAAGGTTAAGCTTAAACCTAATAGTGAAATTCACAAATTAAATAAAGTAATTTTAGAAGTTTTAACTAGGAAGAGATTTTAGTGAATCAACCTAAGATTAGGTGTTGATAATCTTAAAAAAGATATTAACACAAAATAAGAATTTTTACAGGCCTGTTATCTTTAATTAAATTGATGATAAAGGGTTCATAGCTTAAAAAATCTTAAGGGAATTCATTTTTTAAGTATGACTTATTTGATTTGGTTAATCCTTGAGTGACTTGCATTCTTAGTTATTATTTATGTTGAATTTTAGTTTAGTTTTCTAGTTTTAATTAAACCATCACCTTATTTTATCAATCAAATAATATAAAACAGGCAAGTACTAATAGTTATAGTCCCTATAAAATTGACATTTGATATTTGCTATCACTATACTATAGTTTGATGGGTGCACTCACCTTTGTAAATATATAGGGTAGGATTTTGGATATCATTAACCAAAATCTTTCAAGATATTATCAAATTCACTATACATAGACTCAAACTCAAGTTCTCGGGTAGACTCATAAGTAGGACACTAACACGTAATTCATTAGTTTTCATGTTTTTATTCTTCAACTTGACAAGCTCCATGCATTTGTTTAAGCACTCGATGAAGGAAGTTCACATTTTCATAATGTCAATACATGAAAGACTTGATCTTTAATAATTCTTGACAAGCATCCACCTTGTACTTCTTACCAATTAAATACTCGTTTTAGTTGCGAGCTTCTAAATCTAGCTTCTCATAATTTATAGTCCGATTATGAACATTTCCATTAAGGGCCTTTAAGTTTTTATTTTTGGCCTCAAGTTCTTGCGTTAACTCCCTTACAATATATAATTGTTTCAAATAGGTAAAACTAACCCTTAAAAATAGTTCATCCTAATATGAAGTTCAAATCAACCATATGTAAGAGATAATTTGTCATAATCAAATGATGATCCTATAATAAATGAAGGAACAACTTGGATAAAAGAAAACAAAAGCAAAAAGTGATGTTTGACATCACTTTTTAAGCTAAAATAAGTGAGGGAATTATTAAGGCTAAATGTAAGTAATGTCAAAACTTGCTCATTATAGTTTTGAAAGGAGGCACCTCGCATTTAAAAAGGCATATAGCTATAAGTAAGCAAAGAAAGTGGTCTATGGAAGTCGGATGTTTCTAATGCCTAATCTAATAAAAGGTAAATAGGTGACTATCATAGCTTATAATTTAAAAAATCTAGTTATTTGTTGATGAGGGTAATTATTAGGCATGAATATCCACTTTTAATTGTAGATCGCATTGACTTCATAATGTTTGGTACTTTATTTCAGTTAACTTTTAGGTTACTTACTCATAATACTATTAATAAAAAATATATTTATAATTTATTATGCATAAAAGAGTACAATGTTGAAGATGTTACCAGTTAATGACATACAATTAACAATCATGCACATCAAATATGTGGATATGTGAAAATCAAAAAACAGTTATGTTGTTACCATATCACATTATATTAATAACATTTGGACTTTATATAGTTACAACCTGAGGAAAATCATGTTCAAGAAAAATATTTTATAAAATTTTATACTAATTTTCTTTTGTTTTTAATATTTGATCTTTGAATTTACATATAAACTGTAGGTTGATTTATGTTCTGATGTCTCATACAAGTGATAGACTAATAGGTGTATTGATTGATTGTTTGATGGACTGAAGCATCAATACGAAATTTCCAAAAATATATTTAGACAATTGTTGCACAAATAATGCTATAATTGACAAAGTCAAGAGTAAGTTTAAGTTGGGAGCTTATTGATGAACGAGAGAATCTTTCATATTCATTTTTAAATGAATATAATGAATTTATTACTAAGGATATGTTGGACATCGTCAAACAAGGGATGAAAGTAATTTGAGATAGTATAGTACATTGGAATAAAATATAGAAAATTACGGAAACATCAAGAAAATTATGCATTCCTACACTAAAAGTTATGCCTAAATTGTACAACAAGGAAGAGTTCTACATTCAAATTTTACAAGGGGAGTCTTTTCATAAATTAGAGATGTTTAACATTGTCACTTTCTTTGGCACAAAATATCCAATTGCTCTTCTTCTTCTTCTTCTTTTGACATATATAAGATCAAAATAGCAATATATAATTGGGTAACGTCTCCTAATAAAGTGATTGAAAAAATAGTAGATAGGATAAGAGAACTTTTTTTATAATTATTAGAATGTAGTACATAATACCATGTTAATTAATTTTATTTTTTGATTCGAGAAACAAGCTAATTGCAATTGAATATTATTTTTGTAGCTTATATAGTGATTATGCTTTAATATAAGTTCATATCATTAATAATAGGTAAAGAGTTTGATATCATTAATAATAGGTAAAGAGTTCAATAGTAACAGTTCAATATCGAGTGTAACTCTTATGATGGTACATTTTCGTCAACTAACAGTTGCTAGTTTGGATCTTGGTTTAAAGGAATTTATAATTAAAAAAGGGTTAGGATTTCGTATAATAGAAAGAAGTTGAAAAAATATTTGGAAACCCACATTTGCTAAACAACTAATGATAAATTATTTGAAAATGGTAATTGCATGATTTATTACCCCAATCACCTTTCTAAGTGCTCTTTTTGATGGTGTAGTGTAGTGTAGTATAGTAGAGCTTACAAGAATGGCCGTGAATTGGAAAAAAAAAATTGATTGTAAGATGCCAACATTTATGATTAAAAAAAAATATACATGGAATCTCTAAAAGGGTCATCGCAAAAGGCATGTTCTTGAGAATGACAACAAAGTGATGAATTCTTTTATCAGTTAGTCAAAGCTTAAGGACTTGAAATTTTCATTAAAATGCTGACAAGTATAAATTGAAAATTTAAAGTTAGATAAATCATTTTATTACTTGGAAAAGAAAAGGAATAATTTAGTAGGCTTGTTGAATCAAATTATAAACTATAATAATATATATAGTCTATAACATAATGGCTGATGATATGAACTAGAGAAATATTATTCCTAATGTTGTCTGGAACAAGCAACTGTATTACCATTTGCCAAACAAGAAAAGAAACCGAATTTTATTATTAAAACATCTAACAAAAGAGAATATACAGTCTGCGATGCAAGGCAAGTAATGCATATCACCAACTTTACACACTAATCTCAATTTTGCATAACTGGAAAAGAATACTATATATTTAATGTTAAATGCGATATATATTTATGTGTAAAGTAATTAAGGATTTAATCAAGTGCAGCTGTCAACATTCTTAACCGCCAACCTCATAAACCCACGGCGCCTTCAACTCTTCACGCGTTCACGGCGATTTCTTTATTATTATTTCGAGCGTCCATGGCCAAAGGACGACCTGAACCGGAAACAGAAGCGTAACGGGACGAGAAATCGCGAAAACCACCGAAATCATCCTCGTCGCCGACGACGCCGTTCTGGCCGTGACCTTCGTCGAAATTGAGGGCGTAACTGAGAGGATCGTACTGGAACTGACCGTGACGGTTACTACCAACACCTCTGTTTCTATTAAACCGCCGGATGAAGGTCTTCCACTTAGGCCCGGCAACGATCTCAGACCACTCGCGAATCTTCTTCAGAGCGGTAATGCCTCTGGACCACCACCGGCGGTCGTCGAGGTGGAGCTTGGACGATGGCGAGACGGACGAAGAGGAGGAGGACGACCGAACCCGCTCCCACCACGCTAATCCTACCGCGGAGGAAGAGAAGGAGGCCCGCCGGGGAGTGAAGCAAGGGAAACAGAAGCAGCAGCGAGTGTTAGTCAATAGAGAATGGGAGGTTGCTTCTTCGGAGATTGAATCTTGCTCTCTTCGAGCAGTTTCCAGGTCTTCTATGCCCATACCAAACGTACACGCAGGGACTCTCTTTCTCCCTCGGAGAGTTTCGCTGTAGATTGAAGTTAGGTGTATATAAAAAAAAAGACGTGCGTTGGTTGGTAACGGAAAGTTACCGAAGACCGGGAAGTGCCGGTGAGAGAGGGATGTATTGGTTAGTGGAAGTGTGACTGCGAGGATTTTAATCTGTGGGAGGTTGTAGGGAAATATGGGGGTCTTTTGGTAATTTGGGATTTCTGATTGAGCCGTTACAGTAGGAGAGCAGAAGACTATTTGCTTGGTGAGCGAGGATCTGAAGCTTCGCGGTTTAAAAGTGGGGCCGAGTATGAGCTGTTAAGACGCTGGAGTTTTGGTAGGATGGGTCCCAAATTGAGGATCAAACAGCGGCGCGAAGCATAATCGAACGCCGATGACAACGGGACCGTTAAAAGAATTAATAAAAGATCGTCATCAAGTGACAGCAATGCGTCAAGGGAATCGGTAATACGATGACGACCGTATCAACTTCAAGAAGAGCAACTTGTTAGCCCAGCTTGATCAGCTTCCATTTGCCACCCATACGCATTACTTAGGATGAAAGTTTTACCAACTAAATTAAAATATTTTTTAAAAAAATGATTACTTCGATAAATTATTTGATATAATTAAAATCAAGACTTAATTAGAAGGACAGTTCACTGTTAATGTGATTAGACTTAACAAACACCTTACTTTAAACTCCACCATAAGAAGAGCAAATGCTAATTACGTAGTATGTTTGCATAATCTTGGTTATATGAAATGATTGAGAGATAGTAAACCCAAATCCAACACAGATATTACATATAGGGTTTAGTTGAATAGAATCTTTTCTTCCAAAAAAGAGAAAGTATTTGATCTGGAGGAACTTCCGAGTTTTCCTTGTTCTCCATCTTCGTTTACTTCTCAAATAGGAAGACAACCTTATGAAGACTGCCTCTTCAAATAGTAAATAATATTATGAACTTTGTAATTGGGTAAAACATAATTAACTTTAAACAAATTTTTAATATTTAATTATTTTTATAATTTTTAATTTTTTTTAAATTGGTTATTTAAAAAATAATGATGAAACATAGTAACATGAATATAAGAAAGAGTTAATTGTTGATTTGTCGAAACCATTTAACGTTAATTAAATAGTATGCTTGGACAAGCCTTTCATGTCCGAGTCCCTCGTCTATATAAAGACGAAAAGCCAATAGCCGATTCAGGTCAGTTCTAAAACTACACCTAACAAGCGTATCTAAGACATGTCCCAGCTTAAGGTCTTTTTACTGTTCAACTCCACATGGTAATTTCTCCAAAAAACAAACATGTCCCAGCTATTTAAGAGGACAGTTACGGTTGTTTCAGTTCTCCAACAAGAATATCTAACCAAAAGATTTTCACATGGCCACCTGTTCAAACAAGAAGACAAAGGTCAGGTGGCTCAAAGCATTTATATTGCTTTGCTCGAGCCGACGGGTCTAGACGGGACACATTAGGCATCAAGACCAGATAGGTTCAAAATGACAAAAGGCTGTCCATATGCCCTGTTGTCTGCTTTCAGGACAGTCAATAGTTACATGAAGCAATCCTTGTACATGGACCAGTTCCTTCCCCATAAATGATAGTCCAAACGAACATCAAGATACAAAGAAAAAGGGAGGGCAAACTTTTGGATGCTTTGGCAGTGTCAGTTTCCATCAAGATCAACATTTGTCGCTATACAGAATATGCACCAAATATCCCATTTTACACAAATGGGATTTTTAGTTCCTTCTTCTAGGCAAACAATAAACACTAGGCCTACCGCCGAACATAGTATCTAACGAAGAATGGCTCACTTACATCTATAAGATGCATATCATCTGGGAAACATGCAATCTGTATATCGTCAAAGTGTGCTGAAGAAGGTGAAGGTATATAGCCTGCCATAAATACTAAACTTTAAAACTCTAGCGCCTTGTGCATGCACACTATACTCAGGTACAAGCTCTGGACCTACCGATCTAATCGAATTGAAGGAGTCTTGTTTGACAATGCTCTGGGCTGGTACTTGATGTTATTTTCCTAAATCAAGATCTGTATGTTAGGTATACATGACTACAGTATGTTCAAAAACATACTCTATAAGCAACTGAAAATGCTTAGACGCTCAACAGAAAAGTTGGAACATCAAATCGTGTGATCCTCATAGTTTGAATGCAATACAAGAGTCTTCAAGATGTTTTGGGTAAATTTTGCCCTATATACCTGTGGTTTCACTCATTGCCACGCTTATAGACGGTTAATAACTTCAACACTTCTAGCAAAAAAGGTCATATCAATTCATGCAAAGCATACACGACGGTTGTCCTCCAATCAATCCGTACAAAGTACTCACAGTGAATCCATACTAATTTTCCAGCCATAAAAAAAAACAATGTGTAATATAATATGACAGTAATTCATACTACAATTTCTAGCTTCTACATATTTTAACACTTACCCAATACCTTGAAGGACCATGGAATCATCTTCTTAGATTAGCTCTTGTCCAAAGACATGGTCCTGGTAATTTTAGGTCACAATAACAACAACGTAAGCATTCAAATCCAATAGCAAGCGAAGATAATGAAATGTCTGGTTTCATTCAAGTGAATTGAATGGTAGAGTTGAAGAGTATTTAGGGATTTGAAGTAAAGATCAATTTGTTGCAGTTAGGTTAGTGATTTTAGGAAGAATTGGGAGAGTGTTAAGGGCAGGCGTTAACAGAGGAGGGAGTAAGATGTCATGCTATTGGGAGAGTGTTAAGGGAGGACATAGCACAACCTCATCCACTATACGAGAGAGTATGGAAATATGCTAGGGAGTGGCAATGGAAACTCAAAGCATGATGTCATATTATTTCTAGATCACCAATCTAGAAAGTTAAATAGTTACTTGAAGTGAGATCTTTCTTACCTATGCGGTGTCAAATGTAAGACTCCAAGGGAATGTCATCCAATGACCTTAAGAATGCATAATATAACATCAACAAGAAAGCAATCAACAAAGCAGAGCAAGTGAAATCAAAGGCACTCCTCCAGGCATAATCAGTAATATAACTCTACATATAGTTATAATATGCAAACCATATAAGTAATTAACCATCTAGAGGACTACAGGTGAAACCCAACCAGTCCTGGCTCTAAAGAGAATCCCTAATTGAACAAATACCACATAATCCATCGAAACAGAAGATATATATTAAATGCTCAACCTACATGGAAAGTGCTTTTCCAACCTTACCACCATGGACACTCCAGAAGACAGTTTCAGCATCATCAGACTTCCCAGTATCAATAGCAATGGCACCAAATATTGCCCTGAAAGCACCACAAACAACTGATGGCATTGACGAATTAGTCTTGGGAGAAACTCTGACCACTTTTTGTAACCCCAACTGCATCCCATCACCAGCACAAGATGTTTCAACTTTTGAAATTTCTGCTATCAGACGGTTCAGCTCTTTTGAAGACATGTCAATGTCTTTGGCTAGAGAATGCAACGAGACAGAAGTGTCGATGACACTGGAGCCTAGAATGCTCAAAGCCTTGTTATTCTCTTCAGAGAATGAAGAGTGGGTCATTGCTCGGCGGAGAAGACCAATGTTTTTAAAAGTATATCTGCAAATAGAGCAGACAAGAATGAGTCAATGCATTCAGTTCATCGATAATCTACGTGATGCTTGTGCATAAAATGTCTAGGTCCTTCAAAATTGTGAAACTTTGTTCGGTATTAAGCATACATAACACACTTGGAGTTTCCCCTAATGGTTCCATAATCCGTTTCAACACACAGGCGTACAAATAAAACCCAAAAGTTCTACCGGCTACCAAACAGCGTCAGTGAGTGGTGACATAAAAAGGACACAAAGAAAGAAGACCAAAAAGAACCAAACTTGCCCGATTTGTTTCTGCAGAATTTCAAGAGCCGACGAAAAAGGCGACGAGGAGGGCTTGATCCTCCCGCCAACGACCTCCCTTCCTGCAAAAACCTGAACCCACAATATCCCAAATAAAAAGTCACGGGCCTTACAGCTTGCTTCGTACCCTCTTTGATCATGCACATAACTACAAAGACGATCTTTGACATGGGTTTTCATTAATTTTAAGCAAAAAAAGCTACCTGTGAATAAGGGAGTATCAATATGGAGAGTAGAGTAAAAGCAGTGAACCCACAATTACGAAAAGCCATTGTCCGATTCAGTGCACTTTCAGCTTGTAGAAGGGGAAATGAAAATTGAGAAGCTCTCGGCACAAGCACAACTTGACTTGGCTGTAAACGGGTCTTAAGTATGACCCAGGTGTTGAAAACGATTCGTGTCGTGTCGTGTGGCGTCGTCTTATACTTTATTTCATTTTCCATTTTAATTAGTGATAAAAATATTTTAAAAAGACTTTAGTAAGTAAAGCGGAGGCTAATCCAGTTTCACAGGTTTCACAAATATCTATATTTTTTGAAGATCATCTAATCTGTCACAATTACATGCATATTGACAATACGCATTGGCCCTTAAAAGAATTTTCTGTTTATCTATTAGAAAAACGCCACCTGTATACAAAAGACCATTGTCCACTAGGGCAGTATGACTAAAACCTGTAAAGATGATTAGCCTATAACCTGTTAACTACAGATCCAAGTTACTGAATTTATCTTTTACATTTTGTGGGGTAGAGCTTTGTTAAAGCTTCTTCTCTGCTACGTACAATTCATGATGTCAAACTTGAAGCGGCTGACAACCCTTGAAGCAAAGCCAAAACATCAGTTGTATCGTCTAGATAGTACTTAGCCTTGCTTGGTTTTTGGCCCACGGTGCATGCAAAGGTCTCCGGAGCTGAAGGAAGTGATGAACTATAAGCCCCATTCAATATACTTTCAAACATGTCTTCATCAGACCTATCATCCCCAATGCACAACAAAAAATCAGGGGGTTTGCCATCAGAGATCAGTGTCGAAAGAACATTTTCGGCAACTAGACCTTTTGTTACGCCCTGCACCGTATTGCTTGATTGTTTTAGACAAGCAAAATTGGAAAGAAAGGAGAAGAATATACATGAACCACGTATACCTGTGGTTTAACTTCTACTATGTGCTGACCCCGCTTGACCACTACTGGTTCATTTGCAAGCACATTTTCAAGATGATCTAAAAGTTCCTTGGACTGGCAAGATCCGAAATCAGGATCAGCATCTTGATGATGCCACACCAAGGCACTCTCCTTGGTCTCTATATAGGAGCCATCGGTTGCTTCAGTATATGATTTCATCACAGGTTCCACAAGTCTTTTCCAATTAAAATCCGCAGCCAAGGAACTTGTCTCCCAATCTGTTATGTTACTCCACCTAGACAAAAATGGCAATATTGTTTCAGAATACTGTTTGTTACATAGTAGACCAAGCAGTCCAACCACCAAATGATATCAAAAACTAGAAAGAAAAAAAAAAAGGGCAATATACTACCCTAAGTTGGCCAATCAGTCGAAAAAGCAAATTAAGTATAATGATTGCAAAACTTTGAAATTTACGAAGCCTGTTGTCCTAGCTATTAACTCCGTCACCTTGATCTGACTACTTAGTATGCGAGCAGCCAGAAAATGAGATGAATAGATAAAAGAACCAACCAATCCCACTATTTCGATACCCTAACTGCAGATGACAATGGGTAACCAAGTAGAAAAGAAGTACTGCATCCTAAGGTATGGAAGTGATAAGATATAAATGCAAATAGCTTATTTCTGATCCACACTGTGACCGCTTAAGTGGCATGGAAGATTCACCAAGTCGCAGCCTCAAGTGGAAGAAAATCAATTTTCAGCCACTATTATCAAGTGTGATTTCCAATTACAATACAAAAAAAGCTTACCTCATGAAGTATCCATGCTCTGCTGCTATACCAAGATCATTGCATTGAGAAAACCATTCACTTAGAGAGTCTCTCCCCCTACCACTAACTATAAACACAGTGTTCTTGGGGTCACTGCAAAGGCTGTTTAAGACAGATATTACTTCATGACTAGGAGTTTTAACAATGGAAGTTTGAGGTACAACTGTTCCATCATAGTCCAAAAAAATTGCCCTTCTGTGAGTTTTCTTGTATGCAGAGACAATATGGTCATTGGATAGCTTCCTAAAGCTTGGAGAAAGTGCCAAAATTCTGAAACTTAAACCAAAACCAATACCCCAGCAACGTTTACTGTAATGATCTTTGCATGCTCGCTCCAAGTCCTGCATAAAACTGTGTGCCCAATAAGCTACATCATGGGAGCTAACATATCGATAGTGCTTTTCATGCCGCAACCGCTTTTCTAGATCAGGCATGGTGATGGCTACATTCAAGGCATCAGCCACTGCTTCAACATCCCATGGATTTACTCTAATCGCACCACTAAGTGATGGTGAGCAGCCTATAAACTCTGAAACAACAAGAGTGCTTGTATGCGGTAAATCAGACGAAACTCCCAAAGTTTGATTCATCTTTTCAGTCCCCTGCCTACAGACGATGTATTTGTAAGGAATTAGGTTCATGCCATCCCTCACTGCATTTACTATGACACATTCTGCCAATGCATAGTAGGCAGTTTTCTCATACACGGAAATGGGCTGATCAATCAGGACCACTGGTTCATAACCTGGAAAACCAAATGTGTCATTTATCCTTTGGGTTATGAGATACGTCTCCCTATTTGCCTCCAGTATATCTTTCCCTGAGCTCCTTGCAGGATTTATTATTTGAATCATGACCAACTTACCCGTTAATTCTGGGTTCTGCTGCAAAAGTTGTTCCATAGCCAATAATTTCAAACTAATGCCCTTAAATATATCCATGTCATCAACTCCGACAATAAGCAGTTTATCCCTGAATTGTTCTTGGATTTCTTTAACCTTGATTGATGACGAGGGGTGATTTAAAGCAGACTCAAGTCGGCCCAGATGAATTCCCACAGGCAAAATTTTGACGTATATAGTGCGACCAAAATATTCTAGTCCAATGTGACCCCGTTTTGATTCATAATCTAGACCCAACATTCGGCTACAACATGACAGAAAGTGGCGAGCATAATCAAATGTATGAAAACCAAGTAAATCGGCATTCAACAATGCTTTCAGAATTTCATCTCTGATAGGCAATGTCCGGTAAATTTCAGATGAAGGGAATGGACAATGAAGGAAGAAGCCAAGCTTGACTCTGTTGAAACGTTTCCTCAAAAAAGTGGGGAGAACCATTAGATGATAATCATGAACCCAGACATAATCATCCTCAGGATTGATCACTTCCATGACTTTATCAGCAAATATCTTATTTGCAGAAACATAGGCCTGCCACAGTGACCTGTCAAAACGATTGCCAATGTCTGGGCTCATAGGCAACATGTAGTGGAAAAGGGGCCATAAATAGTGCTTGCAAAATCCATGGTAGAAGTTTTTCTGAAGATCAGGTGGAAGAAATGTTGGTATGCAATCAAATTCTTCCAGCAATTTCTGAGAAACTTCTTCTTGTTCACCTGCATCTACATCAACTTTGAGAGATCCCACATAAACAACCTCAGTATCGGAGGATAAACCATCCTTCATCTGCAATAAAAGTGAATCCTCATCGAAACTGAAGAACCATTTTCCAGATTGTAAATCCCTTTCAGCATGCAGAGGAAGAAAATTAGCCACTATAATTTTCTTGCCATGGCAATTGGACAATGCAGCATCTGAGTCACCATCATTACTTCCATCACCATCTATGTCATGTATAATTCCAGGAACAGTCATCACCCTTGGAAGAGATCTTGGAGTTTGACAAAAATTCATCATATCCCCAGATACCAAGTCCAGCAAACTTATAGAAGACCTCGATACCATACTTGGCAGTTTTACGGATGCCCTCTCCAATAGTTCAATCAGAAGAACATAAATATAGCACAATCAGTGTCGTCGCAGTAAGGACTTTGAAAAGTATAACAACAAATTGTCAGGAACTACCAACCTACATCAAAGGGGAGAAACATTTTAAATTATCATGAGAGAAACAACGGAAAGTCTTGAGCAGAAAAATTTGAACTACAGAGTCATCCACCAAATAGATTATGACAAGCATTAAAACTTTTGATAACAATGTTAGATGTACCCATCCTAACTTCTGTTTACCAACTGCTTTTAATGTCATGAAAGAAACTAAAATACAAAGAAGGCAACAAATGATCAAATTTACTCTACTCTATACCGCTTCTCTGTGCTTGCAGATAAACTTCTTAAGAATCAATGTTCAGATACATTTTATAAAGAAGCACGTCCAAGAGAAGGTATGTCCTCTACATCTAAAGAATTTATAGCTGTATCTAAGAATCACTAGTGACCTTATTATACAAGCCAGCATGTCTCCCATGAACCAGAGAAATCATAAATTCACGTTCTTTCTCCCAATGCTGGTATCAACAGTGGATTAGTCCATGTATTCAAGTGGCAAATAATGGATCTTATCCATTCACATTTTCTGCACAAGTTTTCAAACTTAACCAATAAAAAAGTGAATTATGAAACGTGAACGGTACTCGATCCTTAGACAAACTTAACGTTAACAATAATAACTTATGTCCATCTTGAAATTGACGTTACTCCAAATGGAACGTGAGAAATCATCATAAATAGAACAGTTTTGTCTATTATAAAAGAACTAAGAAACTAGTGAACACATTCTGCAGAACTTTATCCATATTTCACCTTGTTTGCAAGATTCTACAGCTGGACATTATCTATAGCGGCTAAAATTGATTTGTCAGCGAGGACCACAGGTAATAAAGGCAAAGCTATCAATGCAGAGTTCACGTTGAATGAGCTATCACTTTGAGGTTCCACTTTCCATCCTTAAAAGGTTGATGTTTAATTTGATCCATTGCCAGTGGCAAAAGTGAAGGTCTTAAATCATTGTTTGAAAAATAAATTCAGCAAAAAAGAAAAAATCACAAGGGACAAGGTTAAAAGAGTCTGAAGTCTTGCACCTCGTGTAGAAATTTTCTTAATTAATGTTGCAGAAAGAATTAGATGCAGATAATCACAAGATGAGAATATATTATAATCAATGGGTGGATAACAGCATTGATGACCTTAAATCTTTAATATGAAATTGTAACCGAAGTAACGTCTGTTTTTTGCAAAACATACTTTTATCAATAACAAGTCAATCAGAAATTGCTGCTAACATGAAGAATGAAGTTTTCAAATGGAACTTGTGCCTTATCAACTAACATTACACTTGAAAAATATAAACATTAACGGCAATAATGAATTCGCAACTACAAAATAACGGGAAAATTATCGCATCACAACATAGATTAAGGCTGCGCGTACATATGATCAATGCTCGTGGACACAAACGAAATGATAAGAAAAGTTTAAATCTTTAAGATGATACCCAACTATGTCTTACAATTATCATTAAGGCTCAACATCCTGATAAAGGTAAAGAGAAAGGTACCTGAAAATGACTTAAACTGATTGGGGAAAAGAAACCTTCCAGCTAAAACTGGTCAGCAACAAGAACTTATATTCCCTGCCAAAAACAACCAGAGAGTTGATAAAAGCATCAAAAGGTTCTTCTTGAATCTTGGTTGCGGAGAAACGATACAAAAGGAGAAACAAAACCCAGAAACTCTCAACCGCAATACCCGGTTACTTCTTGCACACTTCCCCACCAACCAAGAAAAACCTCACAAAGGAAAATGGCAAAAGAAAAAAAAATGGAGCATACGGATAATGTGAACTGACCAATCAGAAAAACCAAACAGAACAATGCTAACAGATAGAAGCAACAGGAGATATGTGATGGAAAGAAGAGAGGTGTTAGGTCCAAAGCTGGTTGAAGTGTGTAATATGGTTTAGGAGCCGACTGCAACCAACCAAAGAAAGGAAAAGATTTTGACGAAGCAGCATAAGAAAATCTTGAAGCTTTACGGTGTTTGGTTGATGAAAGAGCACTTAGGTGTTTTGATTATTCAAGAAAGGAAGCTTTGAAAGGGATTAAAAAACGTAGGATTAGAATATATAAAAAGTCAAAGAAACAAAAAAAAAGAAGAAGAAGAAGAAAGAAGATATAGACAGCGAAAGAGCGAGACAGGGAGTGTGCGTACAGTTAGATTGCAACTGTGGTTGGTCTTACGTTATAGTCCCGCAAACTTGTTTCTCCTCCAATGCCCTTGTTCTTTTGGTTTTATCACGCGCGAGCCCTTTCATTTTCGCCTCGCCACTTACTAATGATATATGTTAATTTAATTAAGATAAATATTTAAAGAAATAATTTACACTCTTTTTTAGTGCCATTTATATTTTGTAGTATTAGTCATAATTATAAAAATATTAATTAAATATTAAAATCTTCAATTTATTATAAATAATATTTCAAGAGTTACCATTATTAGTCTTTCTTATTACTTTTACTAATTTGGAGCACCACATAAATTGGGTTCATTCTTATTAATATATGCGTAAAATTTTAATAAATTATTTTATTTTTATTTTTATTTAAGAAATTGATTTGATCATCCATTTATTGCTATTCATAATAGCTTTATAAGTTTGAACTTTTTTATGGTTAATTACAAAAAAATCTTAAATTTTGTTCAATTTTATAATTATATTACCAACTTAAAAAAATGACAATAAAATATTTAAACTTTCATTTTTTTAATTTTAGTCCGATGTTATTACCTACATTAAGTTTGCTGATATGATTTGTCACTTGGTCTAGAAATCCTAACTATTAATACAAGTCAGCCAAAATTAACAAAACAAATGAAAATTAATAAAACTGCGTAATTGTTAAAAATGGAATCTATAAATCAGCTTACGCATCCTCAACTCTTCGCTATCTGTTTGGTCTCACGACGCCCTCAACTATTTGTTTTATGTTTGTTCTTCTGTCACCTCAAACTATCATTGCATTGCAACGTACTAAACCGGCAAATTTTTTATTTTGAGTTTATTCTCCTGATGCTTTCTGCGTGAGGGTGTCGAGATTGCATTAATTGAAAATCGAAAGAAGAAGACGTCGAGAGAATAACCTGAAAATGAAGGAAAAAATTGAAACATTAACGTTGGGCTATAATTGAAAAAAATGAAAGTTAAAACATTTTATTGTCACTTTTTAAAGTTCAGGCTATAATTGAAAAAAATTTACAATTTGAAAATTTTATTGTCACTTTTTAAAATTTGAGCTATAATTGAAAAAATTAAAAATTTGAGTATTTTATTGTCACTTTTTGAAGTCTGAGTTATAATTACAAAATTGAGCAAAGTTGAAATTTTTTTTAGT
>JANIPM010000006.1:66328871-66348289 GCA_027478405.1 Erythroxylum cassinoides
GGTGCATTAAACAAGGAGGTAGCCACCTCCTTATATAGGTAAGAGCTTTGTCTCAATTGTTGTCCCTAACCAATATGGGACAACAAAGGAGCCAATACTCAACAATTGTAATTATTTTACTCCTGAATTGTCAGGATATTACAGATAGAGGAAAACAAACGCAAGGTGGACACTTCTTACTTGAATGTGTTTGTGTCATGCACATCTCCTATTTGCATGGTTGAATTAAAGTGGTGGTTAATTGATTAAAGTTGGACTCTTATTTGTGTGAGGCATTTGTGTATATCAAATATCTACCGACAGCAAACATCTATCTTGAATGGGAGTGTGTGGCAATAGAGTTTACGTGCATATGTGGCATACGGTGGTTGTACATTTATGGTTAATCAAAAAAACATATGCGGTTGCAAGATGACATATGACAAAAGCTGAATAAAATTTGTGTGGTGAGATAAGTTAACGGTGTAGTGGTATGCGTTAACAGCCTATTTTTTTGAACAAACACTACAGAAGTCGATCAACGTTGTGGGTGTGTGTGTGCAGCATAGTATGGTGTGCATGTTGGGGATATGAGTGCAGCAACGTTGTGGATGTCCATTAATTGAAGATTAAAAAAGAAACATAGCTGAAGTTGTGTTACAGGTGCATTAATTGAAGATTAAAAAAAAAGAAACATAGTTAAAGTGGCATTGTAGAGGTTTTAATTGAGCATGTCTCCATCTATATAGCTGAAGGGTTGTGCGTGAAAGGTATACAAACAATTGAGGTGGTGTATATGTTTGGGTTGGACATACATGTGGGCGTAAGTTGGAGTTGTGTGAGTTACTTTGCTTTTGGACAACTATTGTTGTTCTTTTTATTGCCGGTGTCTATTGGAGTTGAGGTGGTTACAGTAACTGATTTACGGTTTAGCCTCTTTGGTGTTTGTGTGGCATTGGCGTGGATAATTTCCAGTGCAGTGAGTGCAGTGAACAAGATTCTATGTCTACTTTGCGGCAACGAGAAAACTGGACAGCCTTGGCCTTTGATGCTTATAACGTTTCGGTAGACAAACGTTTATATTTTGTGTGAACAACTTTCTAATCTATTTCAGAAGAGTTGAACCTATAGGGAAGTTGTTATATTTATGTCTCTAGTATTTTTTGTTTTCGTTCTTAAATAGTTAATCACTTGAGTTATTTGTTTGTTCATTTTTTTCATTAAAGGATTGATTGAGAAAATCCTCTGTTGAGGTTAGTACGAGGCGGTCGTACTGTTGAGTGTGAAAATCTTTCACGGGAAGTGAGGTTGAGAGATAGTGTCCAAGGTTGAGTGATGTCAACTCAGTAAAGCCTTGGATAAATCTATTGTACTTCGGTGAAAGTGATTAAGCTGAGTGAGGTCCCCGTAGATGTAGGCAAGGTGTGCCGAACTACGTTACTAAATTTTTGGTGTTTTTATTATTTCGATTTTCCTTGTTTTTATTTTGTTGGTGCCAAAGAAGTTTGCAGAAAGTTTGCAAAACAATTAACATTTTTAGTTTTTCAAATATGATATTGATATTAATTAGCAGCGTGGATTAATGATATTTAGCCATTATTTGATTTAGTCTTGCGTTGGTTTGAAGCATTTTTACAAAAATTAAAATAAAAACTTCAATTTAAAAGAAATTTATATATGACCTATCAGGTCTCTGATATGTTAACAATGATTATAAATTATAATCTAATTCATAATTAGAATTAGATCAATTAAAAATTATTTTAATTTATCTTTAATTATCTAATTAAACAATTTATAATCATAAATCAATATTGACGTCTAACAATATGTCATGACCACTTAAATATTAGGAATGTTAAAGTGATTTGACTCGACTTATCTATGTGTGGTTATGATGTCTAATTTAATTTTCATAATCTAATATTATAATTAGATATAAAGTATGGATTTAATGTCTACTATATTAATCATTTCTTCCTTGCTAATTAATAATTGATATTTGAATTTTCAAATCTTTACTTTGGCTAGAGAATTTCTTAAATCACTATTAATAAAAAACATTAGAACATTCTCTCTAATTACTTTAAAGAGACGAGTCCTTTATTAAAATACTCAACTATCTCCATATAATTCATACGATATCTAAGTACTACCAACTGAGCTACCCTAAATAAAATAGACCATAAATAGTATCAAAACATAGTAATTCTTACATACATTGATAATCTAAGTCTAAGGATTAGTTATACAACAATTATAATAAGAAAATCCAAGGAAATATAAGTAATATTCTATTTGGGGTCCTTATAATAAGGTCAATTCAATGAAGTTATTATTTAATAAATACCCACGTGTTTATTTAAGTATCTCCATGCTTTAATTTATGAGATCAATTAATTTTTTTCATAAGAATAAAATATAACATATGCTAGTTATCGTTTTATCAACATCTTATCTTGATGAGTCTATAACCAAGAATATTTTAGGTATGTATAGCTAAGTTATGCTTATAAAGGGTTGAAAATAAGAAAAGTGAGCACTATGATGGATCTTAGTGAAAAAGTGGAAGGAAGGACATTCACAATTCTAAGGATCCCAAGAAGATTATGTCAAATTAAATTAGGTAAGGAAAAGGTCTCCTTGAGAAGGAAAATATAAAGAGAGAGAAATGCTATAAAGTCCAAAGAAAAGGCACCTACAAGTTAGTCATGTATGGTGGTTGGAATCTTATCTTACACGATATATTTTAGCTCCCAAGATCAATAAAATCTTATTTTTGTCATAAATATAATTATCCTTATATTTAATATTACTTTCCATAATTTTTTGTTGAAACCAACTATTATTTTCATAATCTTCTATTGGATGGTTTTATGGCACTAGGTGTTGTTTATTAAAATAAGTATTTTTATTTAATTATATCATTTAGTACTTGTAATATCTATGTTAATTTATGGCCTGCTAGACTTGGTCATATTAGACAAGATCGAATAAATAAAATAATCAATAAAAGACAAGTAGAATTGTATACTAGTAAAAATTGTCTAATTAGAACAATGATATGAAAACCATTTAGCATGGGACTATTAATCTATTACAATTAATTCATAAAAATATGTGTAGCTAAACGAATGTGAGAGCAAGAAATGAAGGTACTTATTTTGTCACTTTTATTAATAACAATACTCAATACAATTATGTCTATTTGATTTCTCATAAATTTGAATAACCAATTATATAAAAACATAAAAAATCTAAAAGTTGATTGCTAATAATAATACTTATTTGATTAGTTTAATGAAAAAAAAGAATAAAAAGATATTTGATTATTCATAACATCAACAAAATGATGTCACATAATGGAGAAATTAAACTCTTCTAAAAAAATTTAATTTTATGATAGAGCGCAAAAAGTTTCCTATCAAATATTAGGGTGATGTGTTATTGACAACCATAAATGTACTTAATCAGGTGCCCATCAAATCAGTTACAAATTGCCATATGTGTTATGGAAAGTTAAGAGATTTGATTTAGCATAACTGAAACCTTAGGGATGTGCTACCTACATTCATGATCTCTCATGTAAATAAAAGTAATTATGTCCTACAAGAAAGAATAGTATCTTTAAAAAGATTTCAAACATTCTAAAAGGTATGTGTTTTTAAAATGAACAAAGTAATGAAAGAGGAATAAAATTTGAATTATGAGATCTCAAGTTCTTATATAATGATATTTCAAAGAAAACAAATATAGGATACACTTATTTCTATGCTAGATATTAGATCAAGGTAATCTAGTAAGTCAAGATCAACTCGATGAAATGCACTTAAGTGGCCAAAATTTAAGAGATGGAATAGTTTATGATGAATGGAAATTGCTATTTGATAGGAGTTTCCTACAATTATCAAATCTAAGTGAGAGCAATATAAATTTAGAGAGATACATTCCTCAATATCTTCAATTACATATACAATATGAGTAAATTAATTCCAAAAAAAAGATTTTACTTCGAAGGGGGAACCTATATAATAGGTTCCTAAGGAAATAATGAACCAAAAAAATGAAATAGACTCTATGTAATCTTGTTAAGACAAATGAGTTAATGCAATGGAAGAATAATCAAATTTGACAAGCTCAATCTAAGCTTGAGACTTGGTTAAATCTTCTTAAAAGACATAAAACCATAAAGAATAAATGCTCAAAGTTAAGTGAAAGGTTTATGGTAGTTTTTTTAGTATGCAAAGTACATCTAGTGGTAGAAAGACACTTGTAATAGGTAGGAATTGACTATGAGAAGAAATTCTCACTTATTATGAGGTTTACATCAGTTTAACTAATTTTAGCTTTGGTGGATAATGGAACTTGATTTAATCACATGGATGTAAAGAATGTATTCTTAAATGGAGAACTAGATGAAGCAATTTATATGGAACAACCAATAGGTTTGGTTTATAAAGACCAAGAGTAAAAAGTTAATATTGTTAAAGTCAATCTATAGTTAAAAGATCCAACATTATATATGTAACTTTGTTGTTATACATGGATAATATTTTGATATCTAGTAAAAACAATGAATTTTCTAGTAAATAAATAAATTGCTATCAACTATGTTTAAAATGAAAAATATGGGTGAGCCTACATGCATCTTTAGGGGTCACTAAGAATCATTCAAGAAGATCATTGTCACTTCTATAAGCTACATACATATTAAGTAGATAGTTGAACAATACAAATATCTATGATTATAAATTGCTTTTGCCTATTGCTAAAGGTGAATGCCTATTTAACAGGTAATATCCTCAAATGTTATAAGAAGAGGAAAAGATAAAGGTGGTTTCTTATTTTAATGCAATTGGTAGTCTTATATACACTATATTGTAAATGAAACTAGATTTATGTTTATTATTAGGATAACCAGTAAATATTGATTAAATCTTAAATAATGCATTAAGAAGCAATAAAGAGAACATTCATATATACTAGAGACCTTAAGTATCAATGTAAACCAAACACAAAGATACCAAGTATAATTATATCAATAACATAACAAAGAAATAGGAATGAATATAAAGTATATTTCCACGCGACAATTGATTATAAATCATATAACTAGGTTGAATCTTAGAGATAAGTTTTATATACATGTTATGTTATTAGAATTGCTTAGTATTTAAATTTATGTTGTATTTATTTTCTCTATGTGTAGGCATGAAAAAAGAACATAACTCAAATTTAACGAGATCAACTTGAGTTAACAGAGTATTAAGCTAGTCATGAGCTCTTTTTAAAAAAGTTAGATTTCAAGTCAAGCTCAAGTTCAGGCTCTACGACTTAACTCGACCCTAAATATGACCTTCTTTTATAAATAAATTGATGCCATTTTCTTAATGTGATCCTTAAGTCTACCAAATTGTCGGATGAGTGGAGACTTGACATATTAATCCCACTCTACAATAGTAAAGGGGATATCAAAAGTTATAACAACTATAGAATCATCAAATTAATCAGTCATACCATGAAGTTAAGGGAGAGGGTGATTAAAAAGAGAGTGAGAAAAGGAACATCCATTTCAGAGAACTAATTTGGTTTCATGTCAAGGATGTTCACAATATAAGAAATACATCTCCTTAGATGATTAATACAATATTATAGGGATAAAAAGAGGGAGTTGCACATATTTTTCATTGATTTAAAGAAAACTTATGATAATGTACCTAAAGAAGTCACGTGGAGGTGTTTAAAAATTAAAGGAGTTCATGTTGCCTATATAATGGTTATTAGGAATATGTATGAAGGTGCTAAGACTAGAGTAAGGTTGATAAAAGGAGATACAAAATATGTTTCTATCAATATCAGGCTATAGCAAGGATTCTCATCAAGTGCCTTTTTATTTACAGTAGTTATAGATGAGCTTACTAAGAATATCCAAAGGGATATTTGTTAGTGTATCTTATTTGCTAATGACATT
The DNA here is from genome assembly GCA_027478405.1 of Erythroxylum cassinoides. NCBI lineage: Eukaryota > Viridiplantae > Streptophyta > Magnoliopsida > Malpighiales > Erythroxylaceae > Erythroxylum > Erythroxylum cassinoides. The sequence goes on from JANIPM010000006.1 coordinate 66,334,822, forward strand.
ATTTCAGTTGCTAAAACAAAAAAGGGTGTTAATAACAAGCTAGAACTTTGGAGGAATATGCTAGACTCAAAGGGCTTTAAAGTGGGAAGGACGAACAATGAATACTTAAACTGTAACTTTTTAAGTTATAGTATAGCATCCAATGTAGAGGTCAAGATTGGTACTGAAGTTATACCATAGAAAGATTGTTTTAAATACTTTGGATCCATCATCCAAAGCAACGACGAGATAGATGACAACTTAGTGCATCATAACAAATTATGGTGGCCAAAATAAAGAAACACCTTAGGAGTTTTATGTGACAAGAAGATACCACTAAATCTAAAAGGTAAATTATACTATTTAGTAATTAGTCTGACTATAATTTATGGAGTTGAGTGTTAACCCATTAAGTTAATCATTGCAGCGATGTGGATATTATGTTGGATGTAACTTTACAAAAATAGATAAAGTTTGGAATCAAATGGTAAGATACAAATTAGGTGGCTAACATTAATTGTAAAATAAGAGAGATAAGACATAGGTAGTTTAGATATATTAAGCGAAGACATCCTAACATCTCATTAAGAAGATGCGAGAAGATTATACTTAGGGATTGTAAGAGAAGAAAAGGAAGACTAAAAAAGAATTAGGAGGAGGTGATTAGGAACAGTATAGCTTACTGAGAGCCCTAACTCTCATTAGAAAACTTTGACATACTAGGATACGGATAAAGGACCTATATAGAGAGCTCATTTTTTTCATAGGTCTTTTGAACATTTTCCTTCAATTCTTGTGTCTTTTAATTAGCCTAAACATTTTTATTTGTAGCGCTTATTCCTTTAGCTATTTTATTTATTTATTTTTCTTGTTTTTATTTATTTACTTTTATCTTAATTTATTTTTATCTTGTCTTTGTCTTTGTATTTGTATTTATGTAGTTATTTGCTTATATATTTGTCTATTGTTTTCTGTCAACTGTTTTAAAAAATATTTTTTTCTGTGAGTTTATCGTAAATAATCTCTCTCTAGCTAGGAGGAATGTTCGTACTTTTATATCTTCTTAGACCTCATATCTCAACATAATTCTTACTAAGACGTTTTTTGTTAATGTAACAAAATGACATCATTTTTTTCACATGAAAAAGAAGAAAAGACAGCAAGATGTCCTCCATATTATGGCCAGCTTATATTGATAATGCCAGTGACTAGTGAACTATATAACAACCATAGTGACTAGCAAAGTCATCCTCCACCTCCATCTGTCTTGAAGTAGATCTGGTAAATCTAGCTAATCTCATTTTTTCTCAATAAAGCAATGAATCTAATCTTGTTCTCAAAATTTTGAAGCTGGTGTCTCTCTCCTTTGCCATCTTTTCCTCTTAACCTCAAACTGTTTAGTATGTCTCCTGGTTTATAATCTTTTTATGTTTATTAAATTTCAATTGAAACTCATTTGATTGATTGATGAATTAGCATTGAAATTCAAAAATATTTTTGCATATCTTATCATGTAATCATGAAATTTCTAAGGATTATATTATCCATTGATTGCTTACTACTAGTTAGAGTTAATTAGTTGACAAATTTACTTCTAATGGTGGAAACTTTGGATCTTTAGCAATGGAGAGTTAGATAGGGATCAATATACATTAGTAGGAGCTTTGATAGGTTAGGTTAGATCAAAATGAGAGCTAAGTAGTTCAGACTTCGAGAGGTTTCAAACTGTCAAAAGCCTAACCAAGCTATGGATTGGGTTTGGGCTACTTTTAAAGGGTTTAGGATATGACTCAGGTTGCCTTAGGTTTAGCTCAAATTAACCTATTGTCAATCCTATCCATATAAATATCTACATTTTTGGTTATCAATAACGATGTTTTATTTGTCATTGAGTATTTGTTGCAACATATGTTTAATTTAGCATTATATGTTATTTTTTAGAATAAATGTTTGCCAAAATTAAGTTCAAGAAGTATAAGAATGCTTGATTTCAAGTTGAGTGTTTTGTTCTAAAATGAGGGTTAAATATAATATTGAACAATCAATTTTGGATATAAAAAGTTTGTCAGATAGATAGGAGATACCTTCTCATATAGGTAATTGCGTTCGTCACTTTGTAGGAATGACGATGAGAAAAGTTTTAATCTATTAATCTAAGTGATAAACGAGGGACTAAATCTTAAAACACTAATATTGATGTGAAGTACATTAAAGGGTAAAAAGAGTTATAGTACTAGTGTAACCTAAAGAAATGATGTTTTCACCCAATTTATCTTAATATGCCAAATGTGATTTTTGAAAAATGGATTAAATGTGTAAACAAGTGAACTCAAGTTAGGTATTTTATATGCTTAAAATATCATTTGTATAGTATTGTGAGGTAAGACATACGGTCTGATAAAAGAGAGTAAATATTATAACACATGAATCATACTACATGTATAACCAATCAATTAGGTTAATATAAATCATATTATTAGCTTATATCATAAGATGCTCCTTGGGTCTGGGTGAACCTAAAATTAAAATACTCTCTTTAAGCGAGTTGTAATTTTATATAATTGAGTTAGTTATTGTTATTTTAGAATGTTATTAAAAATTGTGAATGATTTCATATAACAAAACATTTGAAAAAAGAAAATTAAAGAAAAAGGAAGATCATTATAAAATTGAGTTCATCTCGAGTCCACTTGGTGATATGAATACAAAGTATTTATATAATGGAATTGAGGTGATAATTGATGTAATAAATAAGATAAGTTATAACATACTAAATTTATTTAATGATTGATTTATTATTTGTTATGTCTTATATTCCTAACAAACATATGGTAATATACTCTCGTTGTGTACTAGTCGCATGGATTATTAGAAAAATATAAGAACTACAAAATTCTAATCATTTAATTTTAATATGTGATAGTGGGAGATGAAAAACTAGACATATAAAATAAGGAGTATTTAGTTATCACATTATGGTTATAATAATTATTCAACTACAAAGGAAGTTATAATAATTTCATAATCATCACATTTAAGTTTTATTATTTTGAATAATTTCATAATCATCACATTTAATTTTTTTTACAAGATAACAAAAGATAAGAAAAGAATAAGGAAAAACAAAAGAAAGTTATCAGAAGGGATTTTATGTCAAGTCTTCATATCCTTTGTTTTATTTTGTTTGATCTTTTAACATTTGTTAACTAAAAAAGAACGATGAGTGCATCTCTGCAATGCTTTGCATTATATAAGTTTGACCCTTGTAATTGTGCATGGTGGGTAGGTAATCATAATATATGTAAAATTGTAAACATTAAATCTATAATTCATAAGATTTTTAGAATATAATAATTTTCACAAAAGTAACTAACATACCTTTATCCACGATGAAAATATAAGAATCCCTTTGAATTTAATCAAGATAAGCTTCTAATAAAACAAGATTTAAATTTTCTCTCTCTTTACCTTTTCTTTCTTGGGATAATTAATCCTAAAGTACTCAACCTTACGAGATTTGTTCAATTCAGTGCCCAAGTTTTAATTTTTTTTATTGAGTGATCAACCTTATAAAACTTTAACAATTCAGTTTAAAATGTTAATTTTTGCTGATGTAGCTAATTCATGGATATTCATGTGACATTATGTCATATCATAAAAGTAACCTTTTGAATTGAATTATTAAAGTTTTAAAATATTAGGCACTCAATTGAAAGATTAAAAAGTTTGGGCATTGAATTGAAAAACACTTAAAAGTTTAGACACTTTTGAATTTGTTATCCCTCTCTTTCTTTCGTAGAGTTTCTAATGGAATAAAATTAAACTTAAATAAGCATAATAAAAGTTAAATCACCTTTGTTTTTGTTACAACATGATCATAATATTTCTGGTCTAGTGCAGGTTTGAGCATACATTAAACTCCCAACAATAGATGGATAAGGAATCTTCTCGCTTCTTATGCGTTCTAATAATATTTTAGGCATTACTTAAAACTAAATATATCTCCCTTGTAAACTAGAACAACAATTGCAGGGCACTTTTCTGTTATCTATCTCTATAAAATTTTGATAATATATGTCTTTTGAGATAACCTAACATTCCTTATGATCTGTTGAAATATTTCAATTCTTATAACAAAAGATGTCTCATCCATATCTTTCATTTCAAAATTGTTAAAGAAAAACTTCTTGAAATCATATAATAAACTAAGATCACTAGTAGTAAGCAAGTTGTCATCAACATATAAGACTAGAAAATATATTTGCTCTCACTGTTGCTCAGATATATACACCATCCAATGATGTTTTCTTTAAATCCAAAAGAAGTAATGATATCTTTAAACTTGAGATACCATTATTAAGAGGCTTGTTTAAGTCCATATTTGACTTCTTAAGCTTACACACCATATATTTCTTTCTTTCAACTAGAAAGCCCTCAAGTTGATCCACATATATTTTCTTTTCTTTTAATTTCCATCTAGAAAGGCGCTTTTTACATCCATTTGATTGAGTTCTAAATCATAATGAACTACAATTTTCATAATAGTTGTAAATGAATCCTTTTTTGAAACAATTAAAAAGTTTTATTATAATCAATACCATTCTTTTAAGTATAACCCTTGGCGATAAGTCTAGCTTTATGTTGTTTGATATTGTCATTAGAGTCACATTTGGTTTTAAACACTCATTTACACCTAACTGTCTTATAACCATCTAACAATTCAATAAAATCCTAAACTTACCACTTATTATAATTTTCATTTTCAATGGCTTGTGAAAATGTAGCTAGATCTTTGTCAATTCCTAAGTCACCTTTTACCTCTTGTAAATAAACAAAATAATCATCATTAATAGTTGATTGTCTTTGAGATCTTCTTAATGCTCTTTCATGTGGATAATCTATAATAGGTTCATCAATAGTGATATTATTATTTGGAGATTGTTTGTGTATTTTTTGTTAATACTTGAGGAGAAGTGATAAACAAGGAAACTTGTATTCTAACTTCTTGAATTTTCCCTTTATGTGATTCTAAACTCCTACTAGTTGCACCATTTTTAATCGATTTAGCATTTCCAGTTCCAACAATCCTTGTAATATGGTTAGGACAATAAAATATGTACCATTTAGACTTTTTGGATAACCAATGAAAACTTCACTAGTTATTCTTGAATCCAATTTCCTTTTATGTGGATTATAGATTCTTATTTCTGTCAGGCAACCCCAAATATGTTGATACTTTAAACTAGGTTTCCTTCACATTTATAGTTCACAAGGTGTCTTAGGAATTATCTTACTAGGAACTTTATTTAATAAATACATGACATTTTTCAAATCATACATCTATAATGATAAAGGTAAAGAATAATGAGTCATCATAATCCTAACCATGATCATTAAAGTATGATTACATGTTTTGGCTAAACCTTTTTCTTGTTGTGTGCTTAGCATTAAATATTAAACATATATGCCATGCTTTTCAAGGAATTTAGTAAATGGACCAGGGCATTATTCAGTTTCATTATATTTCCTATAATATTCACTACCCTTATTAAATATGATATTTTTCACCTTTTTTATCTAACCTTTTTTTCTACCTCATTAAGAAATACCTCCAAGGAACCTACTGATTGAGAATTTTTGTGCAGTAAATAAATATATCCATAACATTTCATAATATGAAAATCATGAATAAAAGTGATGAAAAAATTTTCTCAACTGAATAATGGAACAAAGAAAGACCCGCATTAATTAATGTGTACAATTTCATAAAATTGTGTGCTTTTTATGGCTTTTTTTATCAATTATGTGTTTTGTATATTTTTCCTTTAATACAATCTGCACAAATCCGAAGATTAGAAAAATCTAAAACTAGAAGGATTTTATTCTTTACTAATTTGACCATTTTTTCTTTGGATATGTAACCTAAACATTTATGTTATAAGTAAGATGGAGTTTCATTTATAAGACTTCATTTAGTGCCAACATTATGGTACAAGTTCAATAGAGTTTCAGTAAAAAGATTATCAGAATCAATAAGACATTTATGTTTGAACAAACTGAAACGTCCATTACCAAATTTAAAAGTCTAACTAATAATAGCAAGTTTTGATAAAGAAGCTATGTTTCAAGAAATAGTAGGAACATAAAGAGTTTGGAAATAGAAAATGATGTCTAATGTCTAAAATCAAACGGTAGGTTCTAATAACTTCAGCTGGAGTTTTAACTAGATCTTTTGTATTAACTAAATATGGTGCATTCTTGTATTGTACATACATATTGTTAATGAAATATCTACTTAATTTTTTTTAAAAAAGGTGTTTTAACTCAGTTTCCATAAAAACAAACTTTTTATTTGGATTTATAGTTTGGATCATAAGAAATCCTTGCTTTGTATTAGTAATATGAGTGGTATATCCATAATTAATCCACCAAATATTCTAAGGAACTTATGTTAAATTTGATTCGAAATATACTAATTAAAGCACTAGGCTTACCTTTCTCTTTGAACTATGCCTTACAGGCGATCTTTTTTATAGTGTCCAGTTTTCTTATAAAAATAGTATATATCTTTCTTCGATTCCTTCTTATTGATTGAAGTTGATGATGATACATTACCCTTACATAGTACATTATTTCCTTTTCCTTTATCCTTTTTGAAAATTTTTCTAGCTCCTTGATGACCCATGAAATTAATCGACCAAATTCTTTATTTTTTAAGTCTTGTTTCTTCTTCAATAAGCACACTTTGTAATTCATTTAGCTTCATTTGTTCTTTATAATATTGTAGCTCATTTGGAATGTACTATATTTAGGAGCCAAAGAGTTAACAATAAAATGTACAAGGAAAGTTTCACTCATTTTCATTCCCATAGATCTTAATCTTATTATTGTATCTATCATTTCAATGATAAGTTCATGCATAGTATGGGAAGTCGTTAGAAGCTAAAACTCAAACAATATTTTTTAACTGTTTTTTTTTCTTTTATTTCATGTTCCATCAACGTAAAATTAAAATATAATTATTTTATTTAATAATTTTAGATAACAGGGTATAGTCACATGCATCATTTCAACTTAAAACAATAATTCTTTTGACTAATATGACGAGGAAATCGAGAAAAACTCTCATAGAGATCCGTTGAAAAGTTAAATGAAAAGTCTGCAGTGAACGAAACAAAAGTCAAGATGTTGAGGCCGAAATCGTGAATGTGCTCACCAATCCTTTTCTGAAATGGTGACACCTTTGATTGCTTGACCGAGTCTGGTAGAAATTAGGCACTTAAATATTTCAATTAGATAAATTCATCTTTTTTTTTAAATATAAAGATTACGTAATTACTCACACTGTAAAAAGTAAAAACTCTCTTTTCGCGTTGAGCCTTTCTGACGACGTGACACGCTTGCAGCGTGAGTGAGCTACTCGATTCACCGACTCTGGCACAGGGACCAGAGGATTTTCATCACGATTTTACACATATGTGCTCAAATGTCCTTTAGCTCTCAAATCATATTCTTTGTGGGGTTCTCCCAAAGGTGGGGATAGCTGTTGCAACAGTATCTATCTTAGCAGAGCAGGACCATGTACCAGGGTGACCCACGTCATAAGGCCGGATATACAATACAAATTTTGTCAAATACGCATATACATACAATTAATATTTTATTCATAAATTGCATTTTATTAATAAAGCTAATTTTCAAAATTATGTGAAAATGGTTCAAGGGTGACCCCGCCTACGGCCTACCTCAGCTCCTAATCGACCATATACCATATATTTAGCGTCGACGTGTAACGATATGCAAAATATATTTATTTGTCAATATATATCTAATAATACCGTTATTATTTTCACTTATATTCATTAAAATACCTAAAATTTCTTGATTTTACATACTTATTATGATATGTACTCTTATTAATAATTGTATAATTCTATCCCTGTCACTATAAAATACTAATTAATATTTTTGAATTATGAGATTTTGTAAATAGTCTTCATGTTGATATACCTTCATGTTAAGAAAATAGGGATTTTTGGTACATACACAAATGCAAAGAGGGAGTTGTGAAGTTCACATTATCAAATTCTAATTACACTCTCTATTAAACTTCATTTATATGTTTATAATATCTTTATCATATTTTATTAAAAAATAAATAAAATATAATAGAAAATCTTTGAACGAAACAAGATATCTAATTCTAGGTTAATTTGTACTGCATTGATAAGCGTGCACGTTTTAGGATGAGATATTTAACGATGCACGGACGCAATCCTCTGAAAGCAATTTCAATGCTTTCCTCGAGGTGTGTAAAGTGTAAACTGTAGAGTACAACTCTATGCTATTGATAGGATTGGATGGGGTCACTTTTATCTTCCATTATTGCAGGTGATCTGACGAACACCACACATAAGAATCACGTGCCTATGACCTATGTGACTGTCGGAATGGAAAGAACGCAACGCCAAGTCTTAATTCTTTACGGTTTTATGAAAACTTAATGTTAGAATCATCGTGTAATCTACTCATTATTTTTTGATCACCAATTAGTTTACACAGGCAATTAGTTAAAGGGTGTATTATAAAGTTGAAACATGTGTCATTACTAGAAGAATTCTTTATGAAAGTTAAATTATGCATAGCATCAATCGAAAATTGTACCAATTTCAGGTGGAGTAGCAATCTTATTATTTGTAGGTGAGCTCCATCCACCTTAATTATTTATTGATATATGTAATTAGTAATGACAGACTAGTTAAATTTTATCGCATTTTTATTAACATTCAAAATATTAATGAAATTATTAATATACATTGTTTATTATGATTGAGATGTGATAAATGTGATACTATTTAGCCTTCTGCTTGCATTTTTCACAAAGAAACTATACCTTAATTTAAATATTTGACCTTTTAGTCACATATATGTGGAGTATTTACTTTAGTGCTTTCAAACCATATGAATGGTATTCATTTTTTAATAACAAATATTCAAGAGCTGATATTTCGAACATGGGTAGTGCAGCTTAAGCATACATATTGAAAAGACAATCAGTGTGCAGATAGATTGGATAATCTAGCCTTCTCAGCAGAATCAGGTTTGCATATCTTTCAGGAGCCTCTAACGAGCGTCAAGGACGTCCTATACCAAGACATGAATGGAACTCTTTATCGTAGAACCTTACGTTTATAGGGAGATAGGGTTCGAGTTCTAGTCGCTTTTGTTTTTTTCCTTGTAATAAAAAAAGTAAAAGTTTATATTAAACCTAAAAGATTAACCTAATTGTCTTATTTTCTTATGCAATAAGATTACCTAATTGATTTTTCTTTCTTATGCAATAAGATTTTAACACATAAAATAAACAGGGGGTACAAACCTACTCTGCGGTTGATACCATAAGACAAAAGAGCCACTGATTTTTTTTCATGGTATCAACCGCAGAACTGGCATTGCCAGGGAGAAAACTGAAAGCACTTAGTTGAAGGGACAGCCATTCTTCTTGTATTAGATATTCGATTTTTAATTTAAAAAACACGTTTCTTTTTATATGGTTTGGAATATTGGGGAAACAATTTTAGGTGAAATACAAATCACCCTTTCCTTTGAATAACTCCAAAAGGCAAAATTGGCTCGAATATGAAGAAGGATACCCGGAAAGAGATAGAAAGATTTGACAAGCCAGCGAAAATTGCCAAGAAAATGAAATTATTTGTCTTTTATTACTAGTGTTATTAAGCAACCGCGGAAAATCCCTTTCACTAGCTTTATTACACAGGGCTCTCCCTGGCTTAGAAATTGGGTTTTCGTCGGATTGAATTGGAAGTAGACTCGATGGAGGTGCACCAGCTCCTGTCCTCTATGCCCTCCCGTTCTCAATCGAGTATCCCTCTCGTTATGGGAATACGGGAGCTCCTCCACCGGAACTGGACTGTTATTCATTGCCGTGTCTTCCAAGAGAGCAACAGATGTGCAGACTAGCTCGCCATCTCGGCCAATCTGGACGACATTGGAGTTATTTATTTTGATGTACCACCTTTAGGGTACCATAGACTCCTCATAGAGGATATGTCGGGATCTGTTTTTCTCGTCTCATTTAACTTTGCAGTTTCCTTTTCCTTTTATGTAAAAAAAAAAATCCCTTTCACTTAAAAAAGTAAGTTCTCAAATTAAATATGATTTTATTTTCTAATGAATAAAAGACTTCGCAATCACTAATAAACTCTTATTTGTATGTTATAAATTGTAAATATGCTTATAATAAGACACGAAAAACAAAAATTAGAAGACATTTTTATATGAAATTGATTTACTAGCTTACGATGATAATTATTTTTAAAGTTTATTAACTCTTCATGCTTTAATTCATGAATACGGTGGATATAATGACTAACTAAAATTTGTTACTTTAGTTAATAAATAATTTCTTAGAGAAAATGTTAGCATTTCTGAAATTACTGTTAACTTTGAAACCATGCTCATTCAACTGTAAACAAAAGGCTAAAACTCTAGGCTTACTTTATTAAAATCGGACCACATTCAAATGAGTCTATATATAACTAAAATATCTTATATTAACCTAAAACTTTAAAGCATTAAATTATAAGTCCTATCTTTACATGTAATTCATTTTGTATATATGTCTCTTTCTAATATGAGACGATGAATTCATTTGTAAATTTCTAACAGCAACAACATACTTTACATATTATTCCACTCCAAACTTATTGAACCAACTACTCATCAATGAAAGTTTTCGTAAAACTCTCTCTAATTAGATGTACAACTCAAAGACAAATAGTACTTAGTTTTGGCAATTGTACCACCTGTTGGTTTTTCTATCCCACATTGAAATTGGGTGAAATTAGAAGTCTCTATTAAGGCTATACAAAGATGCATATACTTAAGGTTTTATATACCACAAAATCTCTTTTTCATAATTTTGTGTATTAATTCTTGATGTGGATTGTAAGATCTTTCTCTTGTAATCTTTGTTTTATATAGGCAAAAGTTTTCTGTTCTTGCTCGTGATTTTTTTTTCCATATTTGTTAAGGAAATTTTCACTTTAAATCTTTTATCTTTCTTTTTACCTCAATTTCTTTTATTGGTGTGTTTGTTCTATTCAGGTGGAGTCCATCTCCTATCACCACCAAGTCTATATAAATAAAAATATGTGAAATTTGTTAGCAATAGTTTTTGTCTAAAAATTTCCCTTTACTATAAACATTGTTAAAACTTTTAAATCATCATCATCATCATATCCAGTCCAAAGTTCCCCAGTGAAGTGGGGTTTAGAGAGATCTGATAGTATGCAGCCTTATTATTACATAATAGAGAGACTATTTTCGGTAAACTTACATACAGATGTGATAGAAAAATAGTAATGCAGGTTAACAGAAGAAATAAGTAAAAACTGGCATGCAGAATATTTAAGTAAATAGAATTACAATACAAGAAAATAAGGACATACTTGATGGTTGACCAGATCTGCTAGTACCTTACCCCTTGTAAAGATCGGCTCTTTTTGATGCTAGTCGCACTAGGAGTCTTCACCTAGCGACCCTGAGGATACGACAATTTTACAGTTTTAGGCATCCATCTAGGGAATTTTTGCCTAACTACACCTGACTTGAAGCTTTGACCAAAAACTTACCACTTGCAAGGTATAAATGATATTGGGTTGTACTTCCTATGCGATAAGTATGAGGCGCGAGGACTCTAAAGGGTGTCATTTACCCTTATCCAACTTTCCTAATTCTAGCAACTACCTCAGTGAGGGCCAAGTTTGACATATCTTTCTTGATCACTTCCTTTCAGGTCTTATAAGACCTTCCTTTCCTCCTCATGTAGCCACTAAGGTTTATTATCCTCATGTAGCCACTAAGGTTTATTATCTCACAGCGTCGTACCGGAACATCAGAGGGCATTCTGCGCACATACCCAAACCACCTAAACATTTTCTCTCTCAACTTGTTGCCAATACTAGCTACTTGTAGTCTGTCTCTCACGACCTGATTTTGTATCTTATTTCTTATGGTAATATCACACATCCACCTAAACATAAACATTTCTGTTACTAATAACTGTCGCGTATGTCTACGTTTAGTTGGCCAACACTCTACCTCATATAACATGATTAGTTGAATCACCATTTTATAAAACTTCTCTTTGAGTTTTACGGGGACCTTTTTATGGTGTAAAACACCTGATGCACTCTGCCATTTGATCCACCAAGATCTGATACGATGTAATATATCGTCATCGATATTACCATCTCTCTGAATGATGGATCTGAGGTATTTAAAACTTCATTTCTGTGGGATGATATCAATGCCAATCGCTACCGTCGCCTCTTGTACCAGCTGACTACTCGAAAAGTTGCATTCTAAATACTTTATCTTGGACCTGCTCATTCTAAAACCTTTCGATTCTAACGCTCCTCTCCAACATTCTAACTTGGCATTGACCCTTTCCTTGGCCTCATCCACCAGGACAATATCGTTAGCAAATAACATACATCAAGGTACCTCTATTTGAATATGTTTGGGTAGTCCAATACTAATAGATAACGCTTCCGTATCACCTCTTATCGTCCTTACGCTAGTCAATACTCCTTCATACATATCCCTAATCACTCTGATATATGATAAGTGCATATTTGTCTGATATTTATGTTTTAATCATCCCTTTTTATTCTTCTTATTGATTTAATTATTGGGACTTAACTTGATTTTATGTTTCCTTGTAGGAAATAAATTAAGAGGAGAGATCAGCAATAAAACACAAGGGAGTTGCAATTTAATGGACACATCAAGTGCAAGAGGACAGCTGGCGGGTTCAATCAGCAATTAAATGGGCAGCAACAATTAGCAAACAAGGGATTTTAATCAAGAAGTCACGCAAGGCACAGAAGGCATAGCAAACAAGGATGAATGGGCCCAAATAAAGCAAGCAACAGTTTAGGCCATCAAGGAGGGCCCACGGTTGTTTTTAAAAGAAAGATAACAAAAACCTAAGGAAAAGAGGGAGGACGACGACAGCACACAGGGGGTTCCTTCTTTTTGATTCTTTTCGGGGATTACAACACGAACAAGAGCCGCCAGAGAGAGGACAGTGACGCACGGCAGCTAAGGAGAAAATTTTGGTGGACTGAAAATCACGCACACAACAGGAAAAGAAGAGGAATTACAAGCAATCAACAGGGGAGACAATAGGACAGCGCAGTCACGCAGAGGAGGGAAGCAATCAGCATTGGTTTTAGGGAGATTTTCTTAGTTTTTCGTCTTTCCTTTGTTATTTAGACAATGTTAATTAAGAACTTTATTTTGTTTAATTTCCGTATGAGTAGCTAATCTGTTTTAGTCGGGAAATTCCAATTGTTATGCTTTGACTCGTGAGACCTACTTGTTCTGATTATTTGGTTTATAATATTCGTACTGTTTCCGTTTTACTGTCATTGTTTATTAATTGATTCTGCGATTAGGGCCC
>JANIPM010000006.1:66501627-66514085 GCA_027478405.1 Erythroxylum cassinoides
CTGCTTAGTTTCCTATAGTGAACCAAGTCTTAAATCAAACAATCTTCAAAGGAAGTTAATCAAAAAGCTTCGGAAAAACAAAGAAGAAAATCGGTGGAAAAAGGGGCTCGCTGCGACGAAGGCGCTGCTCGCCGCGAAGAAGGCCAAGTCTTCGCGGCGAGGCGCCCGAGCACGTCGCGGCGCGCACGTATGCGTGCACCGCGATGTACGCTCCCCTGGCACACCGCGACGTGCACGCGGCGTGCACAAATTCGCACGTCGCGGAGTGCTTTTGGGCACGTCGTGACGTGCGGGTCGGGGAAAACACTCCCGAACCCAAAAATCTCAGATTTTCCAACTCCAATCCATTCCAAACTCAAATGCAACACATCTAAGGCATAAATCAAGTCTTCTACTACAATTCTAACCCATTCTGAACTTCCAATCCATCCTAAAATCATCAACCCAACGATTTACCCAACTTTTCACCCAAAAACCCTAAATCATCGATTTCTCTCAAACCAAGCTATCTCAATGTTTAATCCAAACGAAAACAAGTTAGAAAGGATGTAAACTTACCGATAGAAGCTCTAAATCCGTCAAAAGTCCACAAGAATCGCAAAGTCTAAACCCTCCTCTTCTTCCTCTACCGACGACGACTTTCTCTTCTCCTCTCTTCTATTTTCTTTCTTTCTCTTTTTCTTATTTCCTTTCTAATTCTAGGTCTTTTAAACCCTAAGGGATGGTCAAAGACCAACTTACCCCTCCTAACAAGCCTAAATCCAATCCAATTTAAGCAAACTCCTCAAAATACCCTTACACATTTTAATCCTCTAATTTCACATAAACTCAACTTAATCCAAATTATCCACTATAATTCCCAATTAAATCAAACTAAGCCATAAACATATAATTATCATAATTCATGCTTAAGACATCATAAGAAAAATTCGGGGTCTAACAATAATATATCTGAGATTGTCATGAACATGCATTGTACATATTCCATATCCACATATGTGCATAAATGAATGCTTATAATTGTGCAAAGTTATTAATGTAAGAGTGCAATGTGTATATTGCATAATTTGAATGTGCAGGATAAACGTCCACATTTAGACGTTTCCAAAACTAGGAAACCAATGCTAATCTGGAGCGTACTGTGAGTAGACCTAGATTGTCTTACCTTATTTTTTGTTTCATTTATATTATGACTTGAGTAATTATGAATGAGATGTGAATTGATTGTGTGATTTCTGAAAATGAAAGTCCGACGTTTCTGATGCTTGAATGTAATATTGAAGTGCTAATTGTATGTGAATGTGACGAACTAAATGCTTCATGACATAAATGCATTATCACAAAGTGTTTCTCAACATAAATGATGAATATCAGACAAAGGTCTGATGACATGTGGAAGTGAATAAATGATCATATGTGATTGATGCATTTCACTACATGAATGCATGAAAAATAAAGACAGTTGTGACCAGAGGAGACACCAAAAAAAGTGTAAAGCTCAGAATGTGAAAAAGAGCCTAAAGCTCAGAAAGTGTATAAGAGCCAAAGGCCTACTGTGTAAAATGAGCACGATATTTCCAACAGATACAGGACAGTTATTAATAAGTCTAGTATCCCTAATGGATACGAGACAGTTATCAATGAGCACAGTATCCACAGTGGATATATAATAATTTAGGCACTTGGTCACAACAAAGTAACAAATGGAAAGTGGGTCTCATGTGCACTGCTTATGCATGATATGAATGATTATAATGTGTTGAATGTAAAATGTGAAATGATTGATTATGTGTATGTGTTCCAATGTGATTATTAGATAAATGATGTGAATTATATGGCATGTGACTAGGTGAGCCATCGAGGATGGTCACTTGCTGAGTTCACAAAACTCATCCAAAATTTGCAAATATTTTTTAGGCTTAAAAGAGTATCCCATTACAAAAATGGGAGTATACCTACTGTATGCAAGTAAGCGATAAAGGTCGGGATTAGTTTGCATCTATATTTGTTTTTTAATTTTTTTGTATCCAGTTGTATCTTCCGAAATGTTTGCAAATTGTATATGTAAATATTTCTATATGCAATAACTTTCCAATATGGAAATATTGTAAATGAGTTTGATTAATGAGTGTAGTAACACTCTAGAATGAAATGGTTTATGAAAAGAAAGGGCCTAACTGATTATTGACTTCTATATGCGTGTATGTTAAATGTGAAAAAAAATTGTACTGAGTTTTTCGAGAGTCTAATCATTCTAACATGCCACCCTTGCGGGATTCGCACTCAAGCATCACTTAGGATGTTGAGTACATATCTCGAGAGGGTGGGGTGCTACAATTAGAGCCCAGAATTAGTATCTTATATGGGCATTTTTTGAGATATATGCCAAGTTACATGCATTTTAGTCAAGTCATAGTAGGTAGTAGCAACTGATCCCCAATCTGAGTCACAATTACATGAGTCACACGCATGAGCATGTGTTAAGAATTGAGATGATAAAATTAGCGAGAAGAGTGATGCTCTTTCAGAACATTAGAAAATGAATGTTGTGGATAACTAGAAGGAGAAATAGTATATGGTTCGATATGATAGATAAAGATTCACTACATTTGTATTGGTGGATGTATTATGGAACATGATATTAATATTGTAATGTAATGGTATACCCTCGAATGTGATAGAGAAGTGAATATATTGTCATGAATTGTGTGAAGAAAATAGGGAGATAAGTAGAAATGATGAGATTAAAGTGTAGAAGTAGAATGTAATGAAAGAAGAAATTTTTATGATCTTAAGGAGATGAATTTGGAATCGAAGTGGTTGTTTGATTAATGTGACAAGAGTTACGATCCACTGTAAGAATATATTAGTGGAAATTTAGATCAGAATTTTATGATGATTATACATCTATAATTATGAATCGATTAAGGATATATATAGGGGAGATGAAATAAATGACAATAGGAAGATGTGATAGAAATGAGATAAAGAAAAAGATGATAAATCAAATGATAAGAGTTAATGCACTCAATACTATAGTTGAATCATTGTGACATGATGTAATACTAAAGGAGGAAAATTTTGGAGAACTATAGTAGAATTAATGTTAATAAGTGTGATAATATGAGGATGAAGGTGCAGGACATGATGGTGTCTTGAAAATATAGGTTTCTATTATGATTGTGGCAGGGATACCCCGATCGTGGGCAAGACTTAAGAGAGAAATATTGTTTAGAATCAATTGAGATTAAAGTATTACTATTGTTAGATGTAAATTGGTGATTTGTTAGAAAATAATCTCTGGATAGAATGGGATGATCTTGATGATACACACCTAAGAATATGTGACAATGATCATGTCTACTACTTCATCGAGTTTTGGTAACCAAAACATGATGACCTTGTAAAAGACAATAGAAATTAATATTCTTGAGGTACTAAGAATGTCTGATAAAATAGTGATGGAAATAGTGGATTGATAAAAGTTACATGAATAATATAGATGATGGAAATAAGAAATCTTCTTTATAAGAAGAATTTCACTGAATTAGATTAAGTAGGCCAGATAGTTTATTCTTAAGAATGATCAATGAAGGAATGAATCTTAAATGATTATTTAATGAATCAAAGGTGAATATTGGAGTCCTAATCTTAGCCAAAACTCAAGCATAAGATGCAGAATGTCACTGCAAGTGTATGCATTTTGTTGGTGTAAAGTATCCAACTAAGTGATGGATTCTTGAATTTGAGGTGAAATTAAGTATAAGAGATAAAAATCAGGTCTGATGAATGTGTTACCAACACAAGAAATTAAGATTTCAAATAAATTGAAATGTGTGGAGAAGCTAGTATGAATGAGCAGACATTAGAGTAAGTCAATGTGAAATCATAAGAAATCGAATGAATTGAGAAAATCATTTGAGAAAGGGAGTCAATTGGGAAATTGAGAATAACATACAATAATACTACTTCACTGAGGAATTAGTTACTTAATGAATTATAAGAACTAATCATAAGCACATGGAATTTTGACAATATCTGTAGGAGTTAATAAGTGCCCCCGATAGTATTATGGTATTGAAGATTAAAACGATTTAAGCAAAAATTGGATCAATCAATGACTATAATTGTAGATGGCATTATGAGTGTATTCGAGAAGTAAAGAGAATTATGAGGAAATATAACACCGATACTAATTATATCGTTTGGATTTGGAGATTTTGTGATATACAATGATGCCTATATAAAGGATTAGGATAAAATCCAATGCAGCATAATAAAGTGATTTGATATGCATGGAGAAAATTAAATATTAAAATTTCATGAGTTGATTATTTGTTATATAAATTTAAACTTGCTACAATAATGATTGCTGGAAAGTTTGAAGACAATATATATATGCAGAAACATTTTAGAATTTATAGAGACCATTTATGTTTGAGATAATTATGAAGTTTGAAAGAGTTGAATGTAAGGCTGAGACAATAAATAGAGTTACTTGAAGGTTTTGATTATGTAAATGAGTAATTCCTGGGAAAGCTGGCTTTGTAATCTGATGTATTGAACAGAAAATTGAAGACAAAATAGCACAAATTTAGATGTTGACGTTACCAAACCAAGTGCAATAAAGAGCACAGAATGTTAAGTTAAATTTTGGGCAAATCAAAGTATTATTAGCTATTAAATTTAAGATCAGTCCCACAGGAAAAGATTAACAATGACCAAATTAAGGATTCAGAAATTGTGAATCTTAATAAGGAATTGAGAACGAATATGAATTTTAAGTTCAAATAGGAAAAATGTTGCCTTGTGATTGAAATGAGAAGGATGTGTACCCGATAAAGATGACCGAGCGAAGATGTTATTAAAGAAAATGTAAGTAAGTAAATGTTTGAATTGCCAACAGTCCTAACTGTTGGAGATATGCTTAAACCTTATTTTTTGGAGTTCATAGGAATATAAGATCAAGGTATAGTTCTAATAGACTTTCAACATATCAATCATTATTACTGCGATGTCATGAGAATACTGTGTGAGGTGTTACACGACAAAAGGAGTCGTTTGCCCTTACAAAAGAGTTAAAGGCCATAATTGATTCGAGGTACTGTTGATGAGTGAATGAGTCTAAATTTTGGTGGATCAACATCGAAGTTATGGAATATTGTGAGACATATCGAAGAGTTAAATGCATTAACACTAAAGAGAAGTGAAAAGATGAATTATCTCCAAGAGTATCACCTTTCCAAGGTGTGCTTACATTGAGTACAAGATGTGCTCATATTAGGAAAAAATGATAAACTAAGCTTGAATTGTATTGGTCCACATGAAGTTATTGAGAACATAAGACCATTAACATATAAGTTTGTAGTACCAACAAAGATGTTTCAGATTCATAATGTGTGATATATGAGTATGCTAAGAAATATTAATATGATCTGACAAATATGTATTGTTGGCACATGAAGTAAAAATTGTGAGTAATCTGAGATATATATTGAGGAACTCGTTATGGAAGTGAATAATTAAATAAGGGATTGACAAACTGAGTGGTTCCATTGACTATAGTTTAGTGAAGGAAAATATTCGAGTGATGACAGTTAAAAGGGAAATAGAGGAGCATATGAGGAGACAATATCCCCACCTGCTCAAACAAACAAGTAAGAATCTCGAGGATGAAATTTCTTTTAAGGAGGGGAGAGTTGTAACATCTCATTACCTGCGGGGAGGTTAGGATAGTAAATATGAAAGAATACTAAGAGATTTGAAATGCAGTTCATACCCATACATAATATGTCATACACATGCACGTGAATAATACATTTTTTTGCACATAAAAATAATTGTACATGCATTCATAGCTAATTCTGGGTATAATTAAATTGTGATGAGATACTATTGAAAAATGTGGAATTGTTAGATCTAAAATTTAATTGGAGAGTGTAGTTATTAATTTTTGAATCTTGGTAAAATTTGGGGAATAATGTCTGAAAATATGGGATATAATTGTACTAGGAAAAATGTCACTTCTCTAGTAAATTAATGTATGGAAAATAGAAATAGAAATAAAACAATATTGGAGAATTTACAAATGATATTGAAAATATTGGAGATAATTGTAATGAAAGGATGAAAGTTATGGGAGCTAGTTCAAAGAGAACTTAGAGCCTAAGATGTTAGATAAGTGACAAGTGTCACTTATTTAGTTTAAGCTTTGACTATACAATTTTATTGGAAAAACCAAATGTTGTATTCTTATTTTCATCTTCCTCGTAACCTCTTCTTCCAGTTTCTTCTAATACATAGAGTTTTTCATCAAATCTCCACTATAATAAATTCTTGTTTTCTTCTACCCACTACCACTCCTACCTTGTTATTTCTTTCATTTGCCCCAAAGAAAATCGAAACGTACCAACCTCTGCAATGACCTATGTGGTTGCATGAGGGATTAGGGTTCACGAGATTTTGAAGATATTAGAGCTTTAAACAAATAAACTTTTTATGGTTCTTTATTTCTATATAAGATGAAGCATGCATCACCATAGCTTACTGTTAAATGGTTATGCAATAGTGATATGCATGTTTGCCGAAAAGTGAGTGAGGAAATTCAGGGTATGCCGTATATGTTGATTTTTCAGATTTGATGATCAATATGTTATAGGATGGTGTTGAAAGGATTTTATTTTTGAGCTAGAAAAAAATCATTGATAGGGTGTATAGGGAGAGTGCAAAAAATCATGAAAAGTTTATACGTATATACTCTATTTTCAGGTTTTTATGTGAAATTTTGGATGGTTTTAGAAATGGACAAAAACGAGTTTAGAGTTAAGGAATAATAATGTGGTGATGTCTGGGAAGGAGAATGAAAGATTTAAAATGAAGTTGAGAAGAAAAATAGAGAATGTATAAAAAGGATGATTTTCTAATACACTCTGTTTCTCTTCACCGTGAACATACATATATATATATGTGCGTGGGTATATGAAAATGTGAGTGTTTTAAACATGCCCAAAAGAATGGTTTTAGAGTTGAATAATAGTTGTGAGATGATGGTTTAAGGTGAGAGAGATCGTATTAATGATAGTTAGAGGAAGAGAATTAAGAAAATGTAGAGAATAAAGAGATAGGAAAATGTACAAAAAATGATGAAGTGCAGAACATGAAGGGGATGAATAACTGATATTTGGTTTGCGATGATTTTGAGAAATTTGAGTAAATATTCATATTTAGGGGTACTGTGAATTTGTGGTGAATTAGTTGAATGAAAATGGAGTGGAAAACTAAGAAATAAAAATTGAAGTGTTGAATTTAGTGAAGAAAGACACGTAGTGAACAAAGAAAAGACAAAGAGAGGTAAAAGTTTGTTTTCAAATTTCTTAGTTAAGCTGCATTGATCTAGGAAAATTTTGACAACCTTTCCTTCTTAAAAGTTTTATATCTTTCTTTTAATTTTTTATTGATATAAATTTTGTAATTTTTGGAGTTTTGGATCAAAAATTATGGAGGTTTGAAGTTGGGCATGCGACCACAATTGTGATTTTTAGACTTTCGCATAAAAGTCGCTATCGTGCAAATGCACAATAGCAATTTTTAGACTTTCAAATGAAAGATTTTATACTTTTGCATGAAAGTCACTATCATGCATTTGCACGATAGTGAATTTGGAGGCTGATGAACATCCTTTGGCTTTTTGACTATATCTTCTTCGTTGGACCTACAAATGAAATTATACTTAAACCATTGGATTCATAAGACATTTTTCTACCTCTCCACCAAAAATTATAGCCATATGAAATAAATTGAGAGAGATTGAGTGATAAACGTGGGATAGGTCTTGTAGTGCCCCCTTACCATAGGGTATACACCGGGACGCCCTTAGGTCATTCCGATACACATCCTACGATAATGGTGAACTACGAACAATCACTACTATACTTCACATGGCATCATAATCATAAAGCATCAATATGAAAATCACTAATTTTTGAAACCATAAATTTTTCTCATTTCATTTCATCGAAACCAAAAGTTATACATCAATTGTCACTGTCTGTACATCACTCAACAGGGTCTGTATTGCCATAGAAATCCACAGTCCCCTACTTGCGCAGTCTGTCATACCTCCTCTCCCATCTCACGGGAACTCTAGGAGGCAGCTCCTCAGATCGAGACACTGAGGACTCCCTACTGGCTCTAACTGATCCTTGGTCAGCTAGTTGATCAATCTGATCACCTAGAATGGATGACCCAGAACAAAACAAAATTTAGATCAATTTATGCATTTCTCACAATAATTCATGCCTAAATATTGTACTAGTCCTAACAGATGCCAAACCATGCTCTGATACTACCTAAATGTAACACCCCACACTCATATGACCCGAACCTGACATTGATGGGGATATCTGAGTTCGTGTCCTGCGAGTGTGGCGTACTATATCACTCAGTCAAAACTCAGTATAAATTTTTTAAAAAACCCAAACATACACTATGCGGGAAACAATTCCTATACACGATCACCGATAAATATAATGACCACAGGGGCCCTTTTTATAAATGCAATTTATTTCAGTCCGTTGACTTTACAAAACGATTGTAAAAAAATTTAGAAAATACAATTTTATCAAAATTTATCAGACACTAATGCAAACGTGAACTGATCCCGACCTCTTCTCTCACTCACTAGCAGATGCTATACGCCCGTTTCCTAACGGGGTATTCTTCTGGGTCCTGAAAAATAATTGCAAATTTTGGGTGAGTTTTGCGAACTCAGTGAGTTAACCATCATCGATGGTTCACTCAGTCACATAACACACTTTATATACATCTAACTTTATTTCATAATGCACATTCACCAAAACTTCACATTCACACATTTACAGAAGTCCACATTCATATTTTTCATATTTGATACATGCATATGAGACTCACTTTCCTTTTATTATTTTACTGTAACCGCGTGCCTAAATTGTCCCTTGTAGGGCTCATTAATATCTGTCCCTTATCTGTTGGTGGATACAGGGCTCATTATATGTTGAACCTGAGGCTCTGAATCATTTATGAGCTCGAAGCTCATTTTCACTCGTTGAGCTTAAAGCTCTGATCGGTGACGACTCTGGTCACAACAGCCATATGTTTCATACAACACTCAAGCATATCATAGTTATTTCATAATTGCACATTCATAAGTATCACATGATTGCTATCACATCAGTATAAGGCATTTTGCCTTTCATTCAATCAAATAAATCAAATCAAATGCATATGAAATGCGTATGTGGCCCTTTTACAATTTCTTACGGTGTTGCGACTGAGCGTCTAAACTGTCCTAATATGGCATTAATTATTGAGCCTGAGGCTCTGAATCACTGAGGGATCGAGGCCCAAATACATTGAGCTTATAGCTCTCGGTGGCTGCTCTGGTCACAACTGTCATTATGTTTCATGCATTCATACATGGAGTGCACATGTCGAAATTAAGCAGTATCAACATCATAATCAATCACATCTCAAGTAAATAGTTCACAATTGATCACATTAAAATCACGATCACAATTAATCACATTTAAAACACAGAGATCCTAAATTTTTAGGCAAATAGCACTTCTATGTCATAGCTTCCCAATTCATTGGACCTTCTGTCCAGAATCCATAATCAAACACAATCCCACAATTATTCTCGGCAGAATTATAACACATAATAATTGGGAAACCGTCTAGGTCACTCACCAATAGCTTCTGAGCTAATGCCTGGAAGTCTCGACAACGTCCGCGGGCTGACGTTCCAAATGTTCCTCTATAACAATTTAAAATATTCAAACATTACCAAATGTACAATCAGAAATATTTAATAATGCACATGTAACAATTAAAATATGTACAATGCATGTTCATGACATTCCTGGCAGTATTTCCAAAATTCCTGTCACAAAACTTTCCTCTAAATTTTAGAAACTCATTGACACTAAAATCACTCAATTCGGACCTCTATAGGTCTAATTATTAATAAAACACGGACCAGCAAAATAATGACCTGGTCCCTCTCACTTGCACCTAATTCATCCGCATCAATTTAAATTCTAAAAAAAATCCCAATTTGACATAGAAATGAGATTAAATAATTCACGAATCCGATGCCTTGAGAATCAGGTCAATCGGATGTCGGATGAAAAAGTTATTCACGAAAGAATGAAATTGTTTGACTTTGAAACAAAATAAAAATAAAACAAAAATAAAATAATAATAATAATAATAATTTTTTTGATCCTCGCAGCTTGCGAGGATCGTAGCTCGCCCTCACGAGCTCGCAAGGGTGACGCCTCGCGAGGGCGAGGTCAGTCCTTGCCTACGACAATTTCAAATTTTTTTTCACTAATTTCATTCTCTTCTTTCACAAGATCCAACTTTTCACCCAAGCATCCAAACATTACAAATAAAGTCTCATTGGAACGATAACAGAAATCCCTACAAGTTCCATGAAGGATTCACAAACCAATCTCACCTCTAAATGTGTCAAAAAATGCAATCAAAGTTACTGCCCTTACAATAACATTCAAAACAGTACAACATTTTTCTAAAAATCATATCTTTCCATCCCCTTTGCCAAAAATTCCAAGTTTTATATTAATCAAAAGAGAAAAACATTTCCTACAACTTTCATGAACAATTTGGAAGCAAATTCAATCTCTAAATGGATCAAGTTCTCAATCAATGTTTCTACCTATATAAGTCATTCTAAACAGTAACACAATCTTCTAAAAAGCATAACTTCCTATCCCATTATCGAAAAATTACACACTTTATGTATTGTATAAGATATGTGCTGATAGTGTGATTCATAGGTGTGTCTTCAAAGATAAAATGTTTGAAATTTTGATGCAATGTTATAGCTCACTTTATGCACGACATTATAGAGCAAACAAAACTACAGCTCAGATCTTGGAGTGTGGAATCTATTGGCCAACCTTGTTCAGTGATGCTCGAGATTTTGTGCTAAAGTGTGATAGGTGTCAAAGAGTGGGCAACATATTAAAGAAGGATAAGATTTCACTTTTAAACATCATAGAGGTCGAGATATTCAAAGTGTGGGGCTTAGACTTCATGGGACTATTCCCATCCTCCTTAAGTAACACTTACATATTGGTTGGAATTGACTATGTTTCCAAGGGGGTTAAGATCGTAGCTACTTTAACTAATGATGACAAAGTGGTTCAAAAGTTCATGAAGAAGATCTTTACAAAATTTAGGGTGCCTAGAGCGATTATAAGTGATGGAGGGAGTGATTTTTGCAACAAACCATTTAAGGCTCTTCTAAAGAGATACAATGTTCATCATAGAGAGGTGAATCTTTACCACGCCTAAACCAGTGGCCAAGTGAAGGTGGTGAACAGAGTGTTGAAGAAGATTTTAGAGAAGATAGTGAGCATCTCAAGAAAGGATTAGGCATTCAAGCTAGATGACACCTTATGGGCTTATAGGACAACTTTCAAGGCACCTATAGGAACTATTCCAATATACTTGTGTATGAAAAGACGTATCATTTACTATTGAAGTTAGAGCATTGGGCCTATTGTGCCATTAGGAAGTTAAACATGGATTGGAAGCTAGCAGGTGAGAAGCGATTGTTACAACTTGACGAATTAGAAGAGTTGAGTTTGATGCTTATGAAAATGCCAAGTTATATAAGGAAAGGACAAATAAGTGGCATGATGCTCGCATTAAGAAGAAAGAGTTCAAAAGTAGGGACTTGGTGCTTTTGCTCAATTCACGACTTCGATTATTTCCTGGAAAGCTCAAACGATAATGGAGTGGACCCTTTAAGGACCTTCAAGTGTTTTCCTATGGAGCTTTGGAGTTGGAAAATGACAAGGCTGAAGCATTCAAGGTCAATGGGCATAGATCCAAGCGTACTATGGAGGGACATACTCATAAGAAAGGGAGGTCATCTCTTTCCTTTCTTCCACTCCTTCATAAATGCATATGGAATGGTCAAGCTAATGATCTTAACTTAGCATGTTTACCTTTCTTTTGCTTGCCTTTGTTTACTTGTTTGTTTGATTTGTTTGGTTTTGATTATGTTTGGTTTGAATTTTATTTGAGTTTTAACTTGTATTCTCTTTAAATTTCTTATTAGTTAGTTGATTTAGATGTGTTTGTAGGTTACTTAAATGTTGGGAATGTATGCTAAGCTTGGAAGAGGGCTAAGAAGTTGAAAAAGTTAGAGTGCCCATGATTGTGGGAATGAATCTATTTCCCACGAGTCCATAAAGTTTCTGAAGCCTTACTCTTTCTTCTTCTTTCTTCATCTTCTCACTCTCTCTCACTCTTATGCCAACTTCCAATAACCATTGTTAAGCCAAAATGACTTCACCTTTAATAATTTTGTTGATAATCAAATAATAATAATGTTTGAAATAAATGAATTGTTTTGATAAGTGTGTTAAGCGTGCAGTGAGAAAACA
>JANIPM010000006.1:66540989-66553429 GCA_027478405.1 Erythroxylum cassinoides
ATTCTATTTAATATATTAATATTATGATTTGTTCATAGTTGGTATTAAGAAGAATTATTAAGGGTATATTAGGTAGTATGTATTTATTAATTTACGTTCCATCATAAATCCTCTGAATCGAAGGTTTCTTATTTTTACTGTTTAGGATTGAATGGAAGGTAACATGAAACCCTCTGCTTCTATCCTATTTCATTCCATTCTATTATGAAATTCTCAAACAAACGATGGAAGTGTGTTACGTTCCATTCCATCCTATTATTAACCTCTAAATCTAACAGAGCCTTAGTGTGAAGAAGTGGTGATTACAAAACTCTCAAATCTTGAAACACCCCTTAACTAAGGATTATATATTCTATATCTAGAAAATAGTTTAGGATTCATCTTTTAAGTAAATATTATTTACCATAATCATCTGTCTCATCCATCGAACTGTTGCAATAGTGATGACTTAAAAAGCTATGCAATTTATTGTGAATTGTTCTTTTGTTCCTTATCCCACCAAATCATATAGGTGTCACAGCCCAGCTAATCATTAATTTAAAGACTGTCGAGTCAACTTGGTGTATAAATTTAAACTCTTCCACCCAAGCTACAAACAATAACCAATTACTTTCATTGCTTTAGATCCTACACATGTTGGAAACATTACTCCAAAAAGATTTTGAAAACAAGAGGAGAGTAGGTAGTTTAAGTTTTCATGTTCTTGGCAATATAATTTAAATAATATGTTAGAAGGGGACATAACTTTCACCCTATCTAAAGTGTTTAATCTCTATTTAATGGCTAACTAGAGATTAAAAGAAGTTTTAAGGGAGTTATCTTTGAACCAAATAAGCTTTCACTATGACACCAATTGAGTAGATTGTTTAGGCAGGTACAGCGAGGATTTATTAGTAAAAGTTTTTAAGTTCTAGTATCTATAAGTTGTTCCATCTTTACCTGTTATGTTTTATCTGTAATTTGACTCATAACTCATTATAGTATTAAAGCCTTTGAATCTGTAGTTCATACTTCAATGTCAATGATCATAGTAACTTTGTCCTTTAAGGGGATTAAGAGTTTAAGGTTATTTAGACCTTGTATTTAGTGAAAGGGATCAAGATCATTCCTTTTATCATCCCAAAGCCATGTCTTGCCTCCATTCCCAACCACAACTTTCATCTTCTAACTCATAATATTTCTGAGTTTGAGCATTTAGTTAACAATAAAGGAGTTGCTTTAATTAGGTTTAACACTTCAAAACTTCAGTCCCTTAAGATGTAAAAGTGCATTTATTAATCCAAATGGAGTCAGTACTTTTAAAGAGCTTTAGATACATTTAGTAAAGAACAATTTGTTGATTTTCCTAATTGAGTTCATTCATAAACACTAAAGGTGGCATTTAGGCCTGCCCAAGTTAACCGAGCCTCGGGTTAGGTCTTGGGTCCAAAAGTTATGAGGATGTTGAGTTAACCCAAATTTGAGTCTGACTCGAAGCCTGATAACATACTAGAATAAAATAACGTCATTTTGCTTCAAAAGTAAACTAATGTCATTTTTAGTTATGATTTTCATTTATGAGACGAAGTAAATAAAAGCAAAATTACATCGTTTATGCTTTTGTTTTTCATAAAATAAAACAACATCATTTTACACTCAGTTAACCTTTCTTCCTCAATCCCAACACTTCGGTCTCTCTCTCTCTCTCTTTATCTCCACCGTCAACCCTCACTCACCCCCTTTTTTCCCCAGTGGCCACTCGCCACCCCTTCACCCTCTATCTGCGGTTGTCCCTCTTCCCCACTGCCTTACCAACCCGCTATAGTCTTTTTTTGCTTCTTCGTCATCCACCCACTAAGGTAAAGTTCTTTCATCGTATTTTGGTTTTAATTAAAAATTGAATTTGTGAGATTGTTGCCATCAGGGAGGTATTTTTGCAGACTTATATGGTCATATACATGCCAGTGTATGGGGACGTGTAGGTCATTATGAGATTGTAAGTTTTACAAACTTACACGGCCCTATACTTGATCTGCAAAAGCACATACACGTCTCTGTGTATTGTGTGACATGATCTCAGCGACTTACATAAGCACATACATGCCCTTATATGTGACCATATGAGTCACTGATAATTGATAGACTTTAAATCTATGATTATGATTTATATTCTCTTATTTTTCTCCATGTTTATGAATTAACAATTACGATTATGAATAACATATATGTTTGATTGTTTCACGATGGATGAGCATATTCCTTCAAAAGAAAGTTGTAATCCGGTACCAGAGATAGAAGTAGAAACTTCTAATCTTGTACCAAGTGAAGATAGAAGTCCAACTTCAAGTCAATTGAAAAGTAAAGTTTAGAGTCACTTCAATAAGACTATATCAATGGATGGAGTAGAAAAAATTGAGTGTAAATAATGTTAGAAGATGTTGGCTTAGAGTTCAAAAGGTGGAACCCCTCATTTAAAAAAACATGTGGATTTATGTAATAAAAAAGATGGTATTATGAGGTCAAACATTTTTAACCCCTAACTTTATAATAGGGAAGAATAAAATTACTATAACATCTTATGACAACAATAAATCAAGATTTTTTATTGCTTCTATAGTAACTGGTGATGAACATTAACTATCTAAAGTTGATACAAAAAAATTTAGGATGTTTTGCAATTTATGAACAATGGTGAACTCAAAATATGTTGAAGAAGGACATTATGAAGATATACAAGGATAAGAAGAAAGAAATTTTAAGAACATCGTCAAGTGTTGAAAATGGATTGGCATTATAATAAACATGTAGACAACTAATAACCTAAAGAAGGGCTTATGGCAGTGATGGCACATTATCTTGACAATGATTAAACTCTACTCAATAAAATTTTGAGGTAATTAATATTCTTTAATATTGATTTTATTTACTTTTTCATTATACTATGATTTGGTCATATTTTTTACATGATAAATTCATTTTTATGTTGGCACCACATACAAGCAAAGGTCGGCAAACCATATTAGGAGGCTGTTTGATAGATAGTAATATTGACACCAAATATTCCACCATAATCGAAGACAATTATAACATGAATAATGTTACGATTGAAAAGTTGAAGAATAAGATATAGATTAGGAGCTTGTTAGTTAGTAGAAAGTTATTTCATATGTGTTACTTTGTGCATATTCTAAATTTGAATATGAAGGATAAGTTGGATATAATAAAGGAAACAATAGATTTGATTCAAAATAGTGCAATATATTGGAATGTAACACCTAAAAGAGTTGAGAAATTTGAACAATCTGCACAAAAACTATGGATTTTGTTCAAGATGCTAGAGTCGGCAATCCAATATGTTGATGTATTCACCAGACAAAGATAAAGAAATTCTTAGTACATTTGCATGCCTACGAAAGACCAATAGGATTTGGCTTGAGAATTCTGTGCACGGTTAGAATTATTTTATATTGCAACTAAATTGTTCTCAGGAACAAAATATCCAATTTCGCATTATTCACTTAACACTATGTGTGAGATAAAGAAAGCTTTATCTAATTGGATATTTGATTCCAATAATGTTATTTGGGTTATAGTAGAGCAGATGATGGAGAAGCTAAATTTTTATCAGTATATAGTTAGACATATTGTTGTAGTATTATATTTGTTGGATCTGAGATAAAAGATGAAGGGGTTAATTTTATATGTAATGTGTTATCGTAATCAAGCTCAAAAGCTTATCTATGTCATTAAACAATTCTAGTATGATTTGTTTAATCATTATCAACTCAAAATTAAAAAAAATTCAAGATTGAGATCATATTAGTTTAAGTTGTTTAGCTCCAGCTTTAGTTTCTGGTTCAGGCTCATCTTTGAAGAGCAACTTGTTAGTTTCATCTACAAAATTCATGAAAGAAAAAAAGGTAACGACTTTGTACAATATGATGGAATTGGATAAATATCATTATAGGTTAGATGGATCCATGCATAATACACAAAAGATTCTAGTGTGTAAAGCCAAAGGCTAGCTCTTCATGGTCCATGGTTCATCTACTCAAGCTAAAAGAAAATGTAAGGATGAAATTCTTTCATCAATTGGGTGATTGGTATGCAACTTGATTCTGGCATGATACTTAATCTATCTTTAATTCTCCAAGTGAGGTAAATACCCTTAATTCTCTTAGGATTTTGATCCTTGATAAAGCTCAGTCAAGGATGTATTTAGTGCCAATATATCTAGCTATACTAGTTCCCTTCTAACTAATTTTCGGTTGATTTCAAGACAAAGGGACTATATCCAATGGTGACATGATCCTTCTAAAGAGTTCATTAAACACTTTTATAGAAAGTTATTCAGAGATCAACTCCCCAAAGTAAAATGGTTTAGGATGATTTAGTCCAACGAATCTTGTCCTAGATCCTTATTTAACTATGGTTAGCTACTAAAGAAAAACTAAATACTCTGCAGATAATGAAGAAATTTAAAATGATGCAGGGATCTTATATTATGTGTCAAATTTCTAAGGAGACCATACAACACTTATATTTTGACTTTATAGTATTTTCTTCAACATTTAGGAAACAAGTGCAATTGTGGGGTTAGCTTCCCCTACTTCGTAGCATTATAAAGGTGCGAAGCCTTGAAGCAATCAGTCATTAGATGCTATGTAACCAAGCTATACCAAGGCAGTGGAATGGTTTACTACAATGGCGTTGTCAGAATTAAAAGAGTAAGGAGGGGGATCAGGTTGCTTTTAAAGTAGCTTTAGCTTATATAATGTATGGGATTTGGCTTGAAAGAAACAAAAAAATGTTCAAGTCTAGAGCAACTATTTAAAGAGGAATTTGGCACTTTATTACTCAGTTCATTAAAAAGCATTCGTCCAACTTCAGTCCTCATTCCTTCTTCAAGTCTCTAGTTTTCAACCAACACTTGTATTGTGGTGTTGTTGAGACTTGAATAAGGAATGATGACTGAAGTTAGACGAAGAAGCATATTCTTTTTTGTCTACAAATTTTCTTTAGATGTGTAATCTATAATTTTATGAACAAAATTATAAAAGCATTTAAGCTCAATTGGTTATAAATGGTGTTTGTATTGTGTTATGGTGGCTCGGAGCTTGTAATACGCACGCACTCTATTTCCATTCCTTGATTAATACCTCTAGACTTTTATATTTTTTAAAAGAAAGAAATATATTATATTAAAATATTTATAATTTTTTTTACTATTTTATGTTTTAAATTCCTGGTTGTACTATTCAAAAACTTTCCTTTATGTATGATAAAAATAAATTTAAAATAATTTATTTCCTCGTGATTAGATTTTATATACAAAAAGGTAATTAAACTTACTATTGGAATTAGAAATTTTATTAAGTGGAAAATTTTTTGCCAAATATATGATAGAATTTTATCATAATTGTGGACTAGCATAATTGAAATTATTTTGTACAAATCCTGATTAATTAGATGTCAATTGTAATTCTCTCTTTAATGTGTCATTGGGCTTGTGTTCATGGGCTTGCTATGATGGGTAGGCTTGGCCCATGATTTGTAGTGCACAGGAGGCCCTACTGTTAGTTGACTTTAAATACAGTCGCCCCATTAAGAACTGTATGCGTGTGTGCTTTTGCTGATTAAGGATTCGGAATAGCAGTAGCAAATCCTCTTAATCTCTATCACGTCGCTTTACAGAATATCACAATGGATTCAATGTTTCCCCAATTTCTAGGTATTTATCAATCCAATTATTGAATATAGTATGTTGCAATTCTAGGGTTAATTATTTGTCTAGATTAATTATGAAATTAATATGGAATTTTGTGTATAATTTGCTTTCAATATACACTTCTATAAAAACTACATTAATATAATGACAATTTATCTCTACGACTTCTAATATTTTAAAGTCGATATTATTAAACATATTTTTGAACTTAATTAATTAAATAATTATTCATCAAAGATTTTCTTATCCAATTTTGCAACTTATTCTTCACAAATTGGAAATAACCTCTTTGAATTATGTCCTGATCATTTTGATGATAATTTAATTTTTAATGTAATTTAAGATTTGAAAGATCATCTAAATTAACTTTCAAGTGAATTAATTTTAGTAATATTGCGTATCATTTTTGTGTATTTTTAACAAAATATTACCTTCAACAAGAATTCGTTCCATATATAATAAAAAATATATTTATAATTAAGTAATACAACATACATTTTTATACTAAAAAAAGTTATTAGATACTTTCAAATTAAAAAAAAATAAAATTGTACAAAAGCTATAATTTCTTTTAATTTTTAGCTAAATTAAAAGTTAAAGTTCTATTCGTTTCCTTATGAAAAAGAAATAAATACTAAAATAAATATGAATCTAAAAGTTATAATTAATATAGTAGCATTTGAGAAAAATAAATAAAGAATAAAACTTATAAGAATTTTTAGTGTTAACGATTTATATATTATCAAGGCATACTTTGAAATATATATATATATATATATATTTTCCACCTTCTGTAATGCCAAATGGAGTCATTTCGTAACTCCACACCCTGTCCTATCCACAATTCAAACCCCACGTCTTGGGGGTCGGGTGAGCGTTGTCACTGACGTCCTACTCAAATCTGAATACATATTGCTCAAGTTTTATTTTGTTCAATCCTAATTATCGAATTGAATAGCTCAGCACAAGGAGCTGAGATGCTGATAAGCACCACACGTCCTCATCTGATAGGAATAGGACGTGGTTTCAACAAGTCATGTTAAGATAGTGAGAAGATCTTAAGTGACAGAAGATATTTCATTAGCACTATAAAGTTTTTAATATACCAAATAAGATTGTAACGAGTATTAGCTTACGCTAATATATCAATTTAACACATTTGCTTAATTGTTAGCGATTGATTGCTATTAAGATTGAATCGACTTAATGGCTAGATATTGCAAATTAGCATTTGGCCTTCTCTGCCGACAATTGCCAAACCTGGAGCCCAGTTTTCACTCCTCCAAGTTGGAATTGTATCCCCAAATATCATCCATGCTTAATTACTTATCCTTGCAGTTTTGAACTCATATGGGTTTTCCTTCAAATGAAAAAAACAGGGGACAAAATGAACTCGACAAATAGGCTACATGCTTTTTCGTCAAAGATAAACTCAAGCATCCCTCAAGATTGAGTACCTTTGTACCTTCGACGCTCTCTCCCTCACCGTCCCTTTGTTATCTGAAACGCAAGAAAACGTCTTATCAAGCTGTCTTAGCTTTAACCTCAATCTCAGTCTTTCACTTTTGCTTAATCGCTGCCTGATGTGAAAAATGACCTTCACTAAGATAATCCAAATTTGTTGCGTTTATTAGAAGTAACTACAACTAATTTTTAAAGTAAATATATAATATTTTATAAATTATGTCTACAATGTAAATTAATTTAATAAATTGAAAAAAGTGGTGTGTTAAAATCTCCTTTTTAATCACATTACCTGAATTTTGGTTGTATTAATATTGTCTTTAAGAGATTAAATTTCGCAATTCTATTAAGAATGAGAGAGTTTGTTAAAGT
Source organism: Erythroxylum cassinoides (assembly GCA_027478405.1). Lineage (NCBI taxonomy): Eukaryota > Viridiplantae > Streptophyta > Magnoliopsida > Malpighiales > Erythroxylaceae > Erythroxylum > Erythroxylum cassinoides. The sequence continues at coordinate 66,548,533 of JANIPM010000006.1, forward strand.
ATCGATACACTGACCACATTACCAGGGTAGATATTTTTTTATCAAATTAAATAAAATTCTTGAATCTTGACTAGATTATAAAACATGTGGCGAAGCCATAATGAGCCAAGTATGGTTCAATACGCGAGCACAGGATACATGAACTGCTTATCTACACCCAAATGCTGACTATGACATTAAGTTTGGCCTAGTGCGGACTTTTTATGCTTCAAGCCTGAATTAATAATAACAATGTTGATTATTTCTATTCCACACTTTTTCTTAAGTATAATTTATGCTAATTACAAAAGGACACTCCATTCAAACCCGCGTTTACGCGGACTTTGAATCGAAGAAGCCCCATCCCTAAGGATGATGCCGCATTCCTATTGGACCACGTACTTGGGTCGGCTTAGTGGGTCCCACGTGAATAGTTTCCGTACACTAATACTGCCCAAGATCCAAGAAGCTGCGTTAGCCTGCCCAGTGCCACGTGTCTTTGTACACGTGGTTTCTTGTGTCAAATCTTACCCGTCTACTCATCAAACCTAAGATGCGTGATCTAATGCCACGTGTTGATTGATTTGCTAGTTGCTCTCTCTTATATGTATTTGGAATCCTAACATTCCTGAGACCCAACAAAACAAAGAACAGAAACAGAGTTCTCTTTTTTTTCCCACTTCTATTGCTTACTTCAAATGATTCAAAAGTTCCATTTTTCGGACCGCCGGATTCTAACATTTCCGGCGGTTCATCCTTGTGAGGCCATTTCTCCAGTGACCCTTATCGGTTCTTTGATCAGTCTCTCTCAGTCCATCTGCAATTTCCACTCAAAGTTCTTTGCCACACAAAGAAGAAATGTCCGTGAAACCATCAGACAAATTGGAATTCTTCTGATATTATTCGAGGAGATAAGAGACCGTGGACTGGTTCTCTCTGAGTCGGTTGTCCTCTCATTCTTCGAGCTCCACCTCACATTTCAGAAAATCCAATTCTTATTCGAGGATTGTACGCGTGAAGGTGCCAGGCTTTGGATCTTGATGAAGTCTCAGCTCGTCGCTCATCAGTTTAGGGTGTTGATTCAGGCAGTTGCCACAGCTCTTGATGTTCTGCCGTTGAACTCCATAGATGTTTGTGGTGAAGTTAAGGAACTGGTTGAATTAGTAGCAAAACAAGCACGTAGAGCCAAGTTTGAGATGGACCCTGAAGATGAGTGGGCATTGAAGCAAGTTCATTGTTTATTGGATTATTTTGAGAAGGGAATCGAAACTGATTCAAGCTTTGTTAAGCCGGTTCTTGATTATCTAGAGATTAAAAGATGGAGTGCATGTAACAAGGAAATCCGGTTCTTGGAAGAGGAGATTGGATATCAGTTGGAGTGTGAGGAGAGAGATGTTCCATTTTTGCATAGCTTGGTGGGGTTGATGAGCTATTGCAGGGTAGTGATTTTCGAAAGTATGGACCATCGAGACCATGCTTATAGTGACGTGAGATGCAGCCCAGAGATCATTAGTTGCTTAAATCCGGAAGATTTCCGCTGTCCAATTTCATTAGAGCTGATGACTGATCCTGTAACAATTTCTACAGGACAAACTTATGATCGATCCTCGATTCAGAAATGGCTAAAGGCTGGAAATACAACCTGCCCCAAAACCGGAGAGAGGCTGACTAGCACAGAAATGGTTCCCAACACATCTCTAAGAAAGCTAATCCAGCATTTTTGTGCTGATCATGGCATTTCTCTATCAAAATCAGGGAAAAGAAGTCGAGGTATAACGGGAACTATTATTCCGGGCAGTCCCGTTGTCGCTGAGGCAATGGAATTTGTGTCTCGGCATCTTGCTAGTAGGCTGGTTTTTGGCTCAAATGAACTGAAAAACAAGGCTGCTTACGAGATCCGATTGCTTGCAAAATCAAACATTTTTAACAGGTCTTGTTTGATTGAAGCAGGCACGATCCTGCCTCTCCTAAACCTTCTATCTTCTCTAGACACATCTATGCAAGAGAATGCCATTGCAGCTCTCCTGAAACTGTCAAAGCATACTAGTGGCAGAAGGCTGATAATCGAGAATGATGGATTGAGACCAATTCTCAGAGTTTTGAGTGAGGGGCTGAGTCTGGAAGCAAGACAGATAGCCGCTGCAAACCTCTTCTACCTTGCCTCAGCGAAGGGCTGCCGGAAGTATATAGCAGAAATGCCTGAAGCATTTCCAGCTCTCATCGAACTGATCAAGACCGGGACAGCCTGCGGGAAAAAGAATGCACTCGTGGCGATTTTCGGGATTCTTCTGCATCCAGGAAACCATCACAGGTTGCTTGAATCCGGTATTGTTCCATTGCTAGTTGAATTAGTGTCTACTTCGAATAGGGATGAACTTAAGACGGATTCATTAGCAGTTCTGGCTGCTTTAACTGAGAGTTTTGATGGTACAAGAGAAATGCTGCAAACGTCTCCAGTTCCTGTTATTACCAGGAATTTGCAGTCCTTGCCATCTAAAGCTGGGAAAGAGTATTGTGTATCGATCTTGTTATCGCTGTGCAGAAATGGTGGACAGGAAGTCGTTGAGGTTTTGGCGAAGGATCCTTCTCTCATGAGTTCCCTATATTCACTTCTAACAGACGGCACGTCTGAAGCTAGCAGCAAGGCACGAGGTCTCATAAAGGTTCTGCATAAATTCCATGAAACAAGCTCTTCAAGGTTGAAGAATTCAGCAGTTCAATGTGAACGACCACTTAATGTGTGGTAAATTTTACTAGCTTGTTTAGGTTGCCATGTCTCCTTGTAAATACTGAACTCCAGGCTGGTAAATACTGTTCCTGGAATCTTTTTGGTGATATTAGCTCAGTTTTTGCAAGAGCTAATACCTCTGAAGAAGTTTGATTGATTATTAGCAAGCATCACCAAATCTGTAATTTTCATTCTTTTCTTGCTACATTTAATAAGATTGTGGACCAGAACATATATGTCTTCAGTTTTTTGAATTTCAATTGTTAGAATACTTTTCTGGTCTCAGGACCACCGGTGTAAGTTTATGTTTAGGTTTCGACAAATCAGATGGATTCGTAAAAGAGCAAAACTCTTCCAACACCTCCTTATTTTATTCACAAGATTTGTCATAAGTGAACCTTAATACCTAATTGTTTTTTTGCAAAACTCAAATTCGACTACACTATCCTCCTTTCATTGCATGTTGGAGACAAAAACTTAAAAAAAGAACAGATTTCTTCGCGACGAATTTGTGTTGTAAGTATTGATTCATGGATTAAGATGTGAGTGGAATTGATTGTTGGTAATTTTAACACATTAAGATGAATTAAATTACAAGTATGGCAAACCAGACAAAAAACTCATTGCAATTTGTTTCTTTAACTGGTTACAAAGACCAAGAATGCAAAGGCGTTCAATTTCAATTGTTAGAGCACTTTCTGGTTTAAGGAAGTTTAGACTAATCTGATCGTTTTATAAGAAAGCAAGACTCTTCCAACACCTACTTATATTATTCACAAGATTTATCATAATTGAACTTCAAGTAATTCTAGTTGAATCTAGGCTACTCATAAGGGAACAAAATTCTCCCAATACCTAATTGTTTTATTTACAAAACTCAAATGTGAAACCTTATTTAAGAGATACCAAGCTGTTCGCCATTTGGACAAATATAGGTTGATATTGTTGGGTTTTTTCTTTGATTCATTTCTATCCCAAACTATGCCAATTAGTAAGTCGTTAATAATCTGTTTTTAATTAGGTACAATCCTTATTAACAATGAGTTGGGAGTACCAAAAATAGCAATAATTCTCCATTTTGCCTCGGAGAGATAGTTATTTGGGCTTTTAATTCATAAAATTCATCTGAATTCTTTGATTACAATGCTATTAAATGTTAGGAGACAAATACACAGCTTTCTAAAAAAATGAACAAAATATTAACGACAATAAAGAGCTCTCATTGTTGCAACAATAAAAAAATAAGAATAAACTAAATGATGAAATATATACCAAGATTTAACGTGGAAAATTTTCAATGTAGAGAAAAAATCACATGACAAATTGGCAAATAAATCCACTAAACCAAATAAGGATGTAGAAAAAAAATTGATCTTTCACCTTCCATAATAACAAGTTGTCTCACAAAGTTTCAGAATTAAAACTTTAGTTAATATCACAGTCAATAATCACTCAAATCAATCCCTAAAATAATCAAACAAAGATGAGAATGTAACTCTCTTTGCTGTTTCTTTATTTTTTTCTCACTTTTAGATGTTATGGTCGCACTCTCCATCTCTTTTCTCTTGTAGCAAGGCTAAAATAAACTCTTTATAGGCACCTCTAGCATTATAATTCAGAATCATAACTGAACTAAACTAACTAGATCACATCTTATCCTAATCATATTACATTCATTATCCAATAAGATGACATCCCTATCTAAATAGGACTTTATCTGATAGGGGTTATCTATATCACAACTAATAAGATAAGAGATTATGAGCATGTTTGGATAACAGCTGATCAACCAATTTTTGGCTGATTGATCAAAAATGAGCTGTTTGACTTCATCAACCATCTATTTGTTGTGTTTGTTGAGTCAAAATGACTTTACATATATATGATTTTGATGAATAACAATGAAGTAAAAAAGCAGATGAAGAAGTGAAAAACAGACGAAGTAAAAAAAGCAGACGGAGAAGAGAAAAACATACGAAGTAGAAAAAGCAGACGCAGAAAGAAAAGCAGACGCAGAAGTGAAAAGCAGACGGAGAAGTGAAAAGCAGACGAAGTTTTCAAAAGCAGACGAAGATTTCAAAAGCAGATGAAGTTTTCAAAAGCAGACAAAGATTTCAAAAGCAGACAAAGAAAGAAAAGCAGACGCAAGAGTCAGTTCGAGTTAGTTACAGAACTCAACTGATTAACCGT
>JANIPM010000006.1:66591582-66605250 GCA_027478405.1 Erythroxylum cassinoides
TTTCACCAGAAAGTTACACGGCCTGACCGTGTGGATTCACACGGTCCGTGCTTTTTGACCCACTAAACGACAAAATTACAAATTTTGGTCTTCATGAAAGTTTTAGCCCTATATGTCTACTTTCTAACCGTCCAAGAACGAAGTCATTCCGACATCTATAGTGAAAGTTATGGCATTTGCGCCAAAGAATGTTCGATAGGAATCCCAACATGAACAAGTTGAGTTTATCGGGTCATAACTCTTTCATCCGACCTCGGATTGAGGCGAGACTTGAACCATTAGATTTCTAAGACATATATCTTCCTCTCCATAAAAATTGATACCATTTAGAGTCAAATTGATGAAGTTTGCATTAAAGCAAGCAAATGGTCGGGTAGGAGAGCATGTTTCAGTTATGAACTCCTTTAGGTTTCTAATGCGTATCTTGAGTTATATAACTCCATTTGAGTTTCTTGCTTCAGAACGAACTTAAGACATAAAGCTACAACTTATATGAATAAGCCAACTTATGATTTTGGTGTTTAAGTAGCGTGCACTCGCCACAAATGTGGAGTTTCTGTTAAAGACACTGCAAGGTTATAAGCACAAGGTTTCAGGACTAAGCGAAAGTCGGGCTCCGGGAGCGGGGTCCGACATCTGTGGTATCAAAGCAAGAGTAAGAGAGTTAAGTTATAAGCAGTTGGAGCCCGGTCTCCGGATCAGGTTTCGACACATATGATTAGTGGCAAAAAATGGACTTCTAATATTGGAAAAAATGCCCTGGAATGGTTCTAATATTTACATCCTATTTTAATCGGAAGTATAAACTAAAGATCACTTATTATTTTTATGTCATTAGTCTTTGAAAGTGTGGAAGAGTATATTATATAGATGTAACTTGTAGTTTCAACTGATAGCCATGGATGAAACTATAGATTGGGCTCTAAAATTCTTCACTGATAATAACTCTAAAATATTCAAGATAGTCCTAAGCTGTGTGATATATAAGCTATAAAGGGGGAGGCACCATAACATTAAACATTAAGTACAAGCGCTCATTAGATACATTTACCATCAGTTGAGGGAACTAATTTTAGTAAAAAAAAAGTGCATATGAATTGTAGTAACACAATTAAGATGAATTTGAGTTTCAATTAATTAGATAAATGATATGCATGAAATTAGTGGCGCAAGATATGGAAGCTCAATTATCAATTGCACCGAAGTCAATCATTATGGAAGGAACACCATCATAAACTAGAAAGCGTACCTAGTTCACTGCCCCATGGTAATTCACTATCGAAAGATACAAAAATAGAAGCAACCAAAAGTTATGTCATCTTACATAGTAAGAAGTGAAGGCAAAGTGAGGGAATAGTAACAAGGAACTACAAGAAATTAGGAGATGAACTAAAATACCAGTTCATAGGAAATGTTGTACTAAAGCTAAAGAAAGGCACCTATGTAAGTTGATAATATAATTGTTTTTCAAAATTATATTAAAACATTCATATAAGCTTCTTACAAGTACATTTTAATGTAGCAAAACCTAATAACAATAGCATTGTTTATAAAAAAAATTACCATATTGTAACACCAAAGTTAATAAACTTTAAATTCTTCAACTTTTCATTAAATTAAGTTGTAAATATAGATAAATTTAGTATAACACCTATTCTATAGTAAAATAACAATATATGTAATCTTTTAGTTTCACAAGTTATACATCTTAATAGAATATTTAACGTCTATCAATTCATTATGTAGCATATGCATCTCCTCAATATAACTACCCTCATTCTTCATACCAGCCTCCTATTTTAACTTCTTAATCTCAACCTTCAACCTTTATTGTTAGCAATCAATTGATTAATAATAGATTTGACCTTTTCTCTCAAATCTTTGTCCATATATATGAACTATTTCATCCCATTTCCTATAAGCATATGGTAAGATAAGATATTCATATTGAATTAATAATAACTTAATGATGAACAACTTATCTACATCATAATTAAGACATCCTTGAAATTCAGTTCTAGGATTGTCATTGATCCAAAATACCATCAAATTGTTTCAACTTCCATATCGATAAAAAAGCATGCTCATCATATTGCTTTAACTGCAACTCTTTCATATTAATTTGGAAGATTCACCATGTATTATTCTAATTAAATACTTATACCAACTAAATATCAAACATAAGCATTTCTATGGCTCAATAATACAATACACAAACTACATACAGAATAAATGATGATAGTGCGCTCTAAAGAAGAACTTAAAACTACATACAGAATAAATGACAATAATGAATTTAATGAGATATATAGATAAATATGTTGAGCAATCATTTATAATCCTTAGTTTAGAAATCTAGATAAATGCATCAAAATTTTATTAAAATGAAATAATTTCTAAGACATTTACTCGCAACACTTTATCCTCCAACTTCAATATTGCTACAATGATGGTTCATTTAAGAACATGAGCACCACAGATCTTACCTTATGAATGAAAGTATTCAAGTTTTAATATTGTTTCAATTTCTTACAAGATTGTCAAAAGAAAAAGGTTAACTTTAACCGCTTCAAGTTCCATTAAAAATTGGAATAAATTTCAAAGCAAACACTAAATTTACTTATTATAACATGTAATATTACTAAATTATCATCCAACAATTATTATAACATGTAATATTACTAAATTCTCATCCAACAATTGTTTCTATTGAGGTTATAGATCAATAAAAGTGTGTATTGATTACTTTTTAATTATTAACAAAAATAAAATTTAAATAAAATTTTCAAAAAAAATTTAGGAAGATTTTAAATAAGAAGTTCAAGATTTATACACCTGAGATTAAAAAAAAACAAAATGAACATGGCAACTTGTATGTTCATACCATTTTTCAAAAAAAGGAGATAATATATTAAAAAATATCTAATATTTTTTTAAAAATTTCAATTCAGTGTCCAAATTTTAAAATTTCTTAATTGAATAATCAAGCTTTTTAAACTTTAACAATTCAGTCGCATCATCAAAAATAACTTTTTAAACTGAATTATTAAAAATTAAAAAAGTTGAACACTTTATGGTTAGATTATTGAAAGAAAAAACTTGTATGTTCACAGGGCCTATTACGCATAACACGGCTCGTCGTATCCCTTACGCCGACAATTTGCCACTCACCCTTGATTAAGAACGATGCCGTGTGGTTGTACAGAAACATCTGTTTATTTTCGGATTTGATCTTGGCCATTTGAAGCTTATGCCGATTTGGTGTGATCGAATTTGGTGAAAGGAAGCTTAGGGTTTGGGCCTGATCTGTCTTTCCATGGCGACGGAGGTAAAGGCAGCGAGTGAGGACTTGAAACTTGACCTTTTCGAAGACGATGACGAGTTCGAAGAGTTTGATATCAATGAAGGTGCCCTTCTTTACAACTAAAAACTTTTCTTTTTGCTTTTATTTGTATTTCATATTCTTTATCATCTAAAAATACATAATTATTGTACTTAATCTTGTGTACTTGGGATTTGAATTGGTATGGAACGAGTTGGTGCTTTTGTGTTTTCAGTAAATTTGTTTTACCACTTGTTTGCCTTCTATGGCTTTAATTTGCATCGGTTTGCTTTGTTTGAAATGGATTTGTGAATGGACAGAATGGGACTCCAAGGAAGAAGGGAAGGAGTTGACCCAGCAGTGGGAAGACGATTGGGATGATGATGATGTCAATGATGATTTCTCACTCCAGCTGAAGAGTGAATTGGAGAATAATATCAGCAACAACATCAACAAAAGCTGAACTGTTTCTGTAGTTTGCATCTCTCTGTCAATGTTTAATTTGCAGTGTTTGTCATTTATTTGAACTCAAACTGGCTCTCCTAAGTACGTTAGAAAACATGCTAGCCGTTGAGATGAGCAGGCTTAATACAAAGAGTACAACTTTATGCCTGCTTTACATTCTGAATATTTTGGTTTGTTGGAGTGTGTAGTTAATAAGTTGAATAGGTTGCATTATTAGCTTGTGAACACAGTCACTTGTCAGCAGAAATATAATTTTGAAGTTCATTTGAAAAAGTCTTTAATGGTTTTGTGATTCTGAATTCTTACGTTATGAGAGCTAGGGATATGGGAATTACAAGCTGCACTTAGATGACCTCGGTGAAAATTTCAGTGATCACAGCATCATTTTAGAACTTTGGGAAATGTACATGCAATGTGATTATATGTTAGAAACTGATTCTGGTATACGAGACTAATTTGTCATTTATATAATTAATGGTTTGTTTCCTTTGAAGTTGGAAAAAGGGAGTTCTTCTCTGGGCAGGTGAATTTGTTAATAGATTCACTAAGATTGCCAGTGTAGCCAGAGTCGACCCTAGTAGGCTGAAATCATCTGTGGTATAACTGAATCCTGCAGAACACTAGCCATCACTTTTGGTCCATTACTATGGTCTTTAAAGGCGCTCCATTGCCCAACTCTTATGGTGATGATACCTTATGATCAGAGAACTTGAAAACTGGTCCATGAACAGATGATCAAGCCTTCATCTGCTTATTAAGTTGAACCAGTTGGCTTTGTAGGTTGTAGAAAGGTCCCAGTGAATCATAGAACTGAACATCACATATCGATTGAAAAGGGAGTAGATAGACAATTTCCTCAGAATTTGGACATCTCAGACGAATGAAGGAAAACAAAAAGTTCTACCCTCCATATAAGATCCCAAGAAAAAGATTATTTCAGTTTTCCATCAAATTACTTTTTCAATTTTGGCATGGGTTGTATAAGAGACAAACTTCGGTCCACCCTTCACTGACTTGAGTCTTGAGAGACTGCAACGGAAGGTCCAATAAACCCTAAAGTGGACAGGAAAAACTATTAAAACCGACGCATTTAAGAATAGACTTGGGTCGAGCCGATTGAAACTGCAAATTAATTGACTTGGTTAGGGAAGAGAACCTTAAATTTACAGTGTATCATGAATTAAACTTAAAATTTACAGTGTGGCTAGAGCCTTTAATCGTCTGACACCTGTTGACAAGAAAAGAAAAAGAAATTAAAAAAATCCTAAGTCGACGTCGATCTAAACTCCATTATCAACAGAAGCTCCACTTTCTTCATCCAATACCGTGGCAACTAGGGTGGGATAGACTCTGGTTCGACAAATGGGACAAATGGGGGACTTCAACACCCACGAGTCAATACACACAACATGAAAACTGTGGTTGCAGTTAGGCAACACCCTGCAGCTATCTCCGACCCTGAAATGCTCCAAACAAACCACACAATCTATACGGCTGACCTCTTCCGCTGCTTTGTAGTTGAAGCAAGGTAGATTCTTCAAGTCCTCCTCTGTCACCTGTTTCAGTCCACCATTACAAGCGGTGGTCGTCGGAATTGTATCATCACCGTCCCTTCGGCGAAGGGATTTATTGACGACACAAACATGGATGGTCACCAGAACCCCCACAGCCACGAACAATAGTATTGCAGTGAGTATCATCTGGATTAGGTTTCCCTCCAGCGCTTATCAAAACAAATCCGACGGGAAGGTTGTATTGATTTGTAGCCTATCTATCTCAATTTCATCTTCATCCGAACTTGACTAGAACAGAAGTAAAGACGAGGGAGGAAGAACTGTAGTACGTTCTAAAAGTAGGAGATATTTGGTGGACAGATACATCTATGCAGGGGGGGTGGCCAAAGTCACGTCTTTTAAGGATATGAGCAGCGAATTGAAGACCACTATAAGTAATAAAGAATTAAAAGAAACAAAGTGGCTTAGAAACAAGATAAATCACTTGATTACCTCTCCACCCTTCTGTTTGACTTTCTATTTTTTTATACCAAACCAAATGTTTTTTTCAGAAATTTTATATAGTGGGGAAAAATTAAGACCACTCTACTAGTTTGAGGACTTGATGTGCATGAATAGCTATTACCATACAGGCCTTGGGCATAGGTTTCTTGTTTACCTTCTCATCAATGTCTTATTTTTTTTGTGGGAATAAAAGATGTAAAATTCCCTATACTTATATTTATTAAAAAAATTCTAATTATTTTAAATTATAAATTTTTTGGTATTAAAAGTTGTAAAACAAGATCTTAATAATTAGTAATTATCCAATAATTTCTACTAAAATAAATTCATAAATATTTTTATTATTATGAATTTTTTTATAGTAATACAAAATAATAAACTAAGTTACTAGAGTAGTATTCTGTGTTAATAATGCTGTATAGCTTCACTATTTGGGCTGTGCAGATGCTTTTAACAGAAGAACAGAATAAGAAGAAGAAATTAAACCTAATCAAATGTCGAACTAAACTCCAATATGAGCACAAGCTCCACTTTCTTCATCCAACGCCATCGCAATTTTGGGGGGAAAGACTGTAGTTCGACAAATGGGACAAATGGGAGACTTCAACACCCACGAGTCAATACACAAAACATGAAAACTGTGGTTGCAGTTAGGCAACACCCTGCAACTATCGCCGACCCTGAAACGCTCCAGACAAACCACACAATCCACAGGGCTAACCTCTTCTTCAGCTTTGTAGTTGAAGAAAGGTAGATTCTTCAACCCCTCCTTCGTCAGTCCACTATTATACGCTGTGGTTGTCGGGATGGTATCACCATTATCATCACCGTCTCTTTGGCGAAAAGCTCCGTTGACAGCACAAACATGGATGGTCACCAAAACCGCAGCAGTCACGAACAATAGTATCGCAGTGAGTATCATCTGGAATAGCTTCCAACAACTTTGCTCTTCAGAGATTCCAAACAAACCCGACAGAAACGTTTGCTGATTTATGATTTATCCCAAAAACAAAACCGTAAGTAAAGGCAAGGGGAGAAAAATGGTGTTATGTTACACGTTATATATACGACGGGAGGCTAAAGTCATTCATGTCTTATCTCCCTAAATTTGACTCGCATTGAATATGAACACTGAAGATCACGATGTAATAAACAAATAAAAGGAACAAGTAGCTTAGAAACAAAGTAACTTAACTGTTTGTTTATCATAGAGATGGTATTATTTTAAGATTTTTTAAATTTCTATAAAAAATTATATTTTTAATTAAAGAGTAATCTGTTTTGGGATGTGATTAATTAAGTTGGAGCAGACTACCAGAAATTATTTGTTTAGCGTCATCTACTTACCAATTATATTGAATAAATTAAATGTCAACTGCTTAATGATATAAAAACATTTCATTTTGTTTGTTGACTTTTTTGTTATCGAATTAAGTCTTAATGGTTTGGAATTATGCATATGCTATTAAGTCAAACCAAACCACTAGTTGAATTCATTAATGTGTTTCAGGAATAGTTGACTTTTATTTTGTTTTATTGTGTTTTCCTTTCAGATATTATATTACATGAATAATGAGTAGAACTAGATCAAGTCAAAGGATAAAAGAAAAAGTGGGCATTGACGGCTTTGGATGCCTGATATAATTCTTGTCAAATTTTACCCTTATAGTTCAATGGTCAACATTTTTATATACATATAGAGAAAATCTGTTTTCTGGCATTCTCTCATAAAGGGGAAGGGAAGCAAAAACATCCTTGTCAATTGAGCCAGTCCTAAGCTTAATACATGCCTTATCTTAGATGAGCTTAACAGCATTGCCTAACTCTTCTTTTCTTACTATCAAACAAAAAGATTAGTGCACCCGAGTTATCCAAAGTTAAGGCCCTAGAACATTGACTACAATGTGAGTTATTTATAAAATATAAGCATTTCTAAAATCTCATCCTTTGTGCAATTTACGGTTAACAGATGTTACGTAAATAGCTGCTGAAATGCAAGAAAAGAAACAGACGTTCCATCACCTCTAAACGACTCCATTTATACTAACATATCTTTCTGGAAATCGAAAGGGTAGGTTTTGTAATGAGTGCGGAGCAATGCTATTCTTGCACAAATTGTGAGAGTATCTTCTTTAAAGCCAGCACAGTACACCACCATTTAAATGTTTTAGTCTGATATCAATTATTGAATCGATAACACCTCACTTTAGAGAAGATAGAAATTAATCGATCGATTTTCCATTTTTGGTCAAGAAAAGGGGTTATTTTATAAGCTCATAATATAAGACGTATGAAAGTGGCTTGATCACATTATTCTTCAACTAATGCTGGGTATGGAGGATTTCGAAGCTTGAAAATATGACTATCATAAATTTAAAACCTACATATATTCAATAATTTTATTTATAAGAGAATCTAAATCCTTCTATGTTAATTTAATATACTCTTACAATCACCATCCCTTTCCAAACCCTAAAACCCAATTTTTCTACCCTTATTACACCACAAAACCAACACGCTAACATCATTGGCCTTCCCTCGACCAAAATCTCTCACAAACCCAACCTTCGTCCTCAACCGAACAAACCCTTAGCTGCTGAAAGTGTCTCTGACATCCCTCAGGCAACAGATCCACCTGTGAAGAAACCCATGGAGAAAACTCAATCGTGGAAATCAGTGCTGGTCGAAGGCATGGAGGGAGATTCGACTGACAAGGAACTGACCTATTATCCTCCAGAGGTTAAGGAAGCCAAGGTATATGTTATCCCACCCCCTGAGCTAGCGAAGAAAGGTGCTACCCAGCTCCGATTAGCCCTAATTGGGTTCTTCTTTCCAATTGGCAACTTATATTGAAAATGGAGAGACAATTTTCAAGGAAATCCAAATAGAGTATTAATGGAAGCCTGACTAACACCAACAGAAGAAGGCATGGGTACCTACAGGAAGAAGTTTGATACAACACTACAACAGGAGCGGAAAAATGGGAAGGAGATTACAACCACTCATCCAATCCAGCAAAGAAGGGAAGAGGACCTAGGTACTGCAAGGAAAATGCAGCTCACTGAGGAGGTTCAGAATCTGGAGAACCAAATTGAGACTAGTCCAGGTAATGAAACCACACAGAATGAACAACACACTGGGATGGTCAATCAAGATGGGAAGGAATCTAGTCCATATGGGAGCTCAAATCAACCAACCTTGGATCAAGAGCAATAGGCAGACCTGAGTGAAGACCTGGTGGCGCACAATTAGCTTGAGGTGGATCAGGTAGGTACCCATTCCAACTCTCCTACTGCTGAATTGGTTCCTAGTATTGATAGTACTGGAAGGGGAGGGATAGAGGGGGCTTTCACTGAAAAGAAAATAGGAAATCTCGAAGGAAGATGAAGTAGGAATCCTTACTTTTCCTTTTTCTGATTTTTTTGTTATGGATATACTCTTTTGGAATGTTAGGGGTATTAAAAACTGTAAAAAAAAAACAATTAGCTATTAAAGCAAATATTAGGAGATTGTCAGTTGCTTTTGTATGCTTAACTGAGACTAGGATTAGGACCCCTTCTTTTCTTAGTATTGTCTATTTCTCTCTCTTCCTGAAATGGTGCTCCTATAGTAATGTATATTTTGCCTCAAATGTTAGGATCGTTTTAGCTTGGAACCCTGAAAGCCTTAACTATAACATTCTTCATACTACTGACCAGCTTATTCATTTAGAGGCTTCCTTTAGGAATAGTTCAATCTCCTTTCTCATAACTTGTGTGTATGGGGCTAATAACCTCAATCATAGGAAGTATATGTGGTCTGAGCTCTCATCTTTTAATTCCACTTTAAACACCCTTCCTTGGCTTGTAGCTGGAGATTTTTATGCCATTTTGTTCACTCATAAGGCAGAACCTTTTAGTCCCTCGGCTATGAATGGAATGTATGATTTTAGGGCATATGCGGAGGAGTGTGCCTTGTTCGATCTTAACTCTAGTGACCCTAGCTTTACTTGAAACAACAACCAATGTGGTGACCATTACATTGATAGGAAACTAGATATAGCCCTTGTGAATGCAAATTGGAGCACTATCTTTCCAAATTCCTTTAATGTTTTTCTCAATCCAAACATCTCTGACCATTCTCCAGTTGTGGTTAAGACCTTAGCAACTCACCAGAGGAGATTTTCACCTTTCAAGTTTTCAAATTTCCTAGCTTCTCAACCGAACTTCCTACTGATAGTTCAAGAAGCGTGGTCCACTCAAGTCCAGGGCACCCTCATGTTTTATGTGATGTCCAAACTCAAAACGATTAAAATCACTCTTAAAAGTCTTAATTCAAGGTAAATAGGATATGTTCATGATAGAGTAGAATAATGCCAAGCTGCTCTCAATAATATTCAAGATCAAAAAAGACTGTTACCAAACTATCCTCAATTGGTGACTAAGGAGGCTGAGGGTATAAATGCTTTATTCCAAGCACTAGATGATCGGGAATCATTCCTTAGGCAGTTTTACCAAATCAAATGGCTTAGAGAAGGAGATAGGAACACTAAAATTTTCCACAACTCAATCCTAGCTCATAGGGATAGAAACATCATACAGTCCTCAGTAGTGGAAAATGGGAATAGGATTGTCGAGTTTGTTGAGATTCAAGAGCAGTTCATTGGACTCTTTCGAGCTTCTATTGGGAATAATCAGGACCTCCTCCCTTCCAAAGACTTTGTAGACAATCCGTTCTTGCCTTCCTTACCAAAAAACCTTTTAGAATCCTCACAGCTGAAGTCTCAGCACAAGAGATTCGGGAGGTTTTTAAATCCTTAAACCCTCATTAGGCTCCTCGGTCAGATGGCTTTAATGGTTTCTTCTTCTTGCATTCGTGGTCTATAGTAGGAGGGGAAGTTACTAAGGCAATTCAGGACTTCTTTCAGCATGGTAAACTTCTAAAAGAACTCAATTCTACTTTTATCACTCTTGTTCCTAAGAAAGCACATCCTTCCACTGTTTTCAATTATAGGCCTATTTCCTACTGCAATATGATTTATAAGGTGATTGCTAAAATCATTACAAATAGGCTTAGAGCTACCCTACCTCACATTGTCAGTTCCATTCAAAGTGCTTTTATAAAAAACCGTTGAATAGGGGGATAACATTTTACTAGCTCAAGAGTTCTTCAAGATTATCTTCTTTCTAACAACCACAAGAGGTGTGCTTTCAAAGTTGACCTTCAAAAAGCCTATGATTCCATTCACTAGGACTTCCTTCTTAATACATTAGTAGCCATAGGTTTTCCTCAAAAGTTCATATATTGGATCAAAGAGTGTATCACCTCCCCTTCCTACTCCATTCTAATTAATGGATCACCTTCTAAGTTCTTTTGAGGAAAATCAGGCCTTAGACAAGGTGATCCACTTTCACCTCTCCTATTCATTCTCTGTATGGAAGCTCTATCCATAAGGTTACATGAATGCACTACAGGGAGTCCTTTTTTCAAATACCACTGGAGGTGTAAACCTCTTCAAGTTACAGATTTACTGTTTGCAGATGATCTACTTTTGTTCTGCCATGCAGACTTGAACTCAGTGCAAATTTTGCTAGATTGTCTAGGGACTTTTTCTAAGTTTTCTGGGATGCACATGGACTTAGCCAAGAGTAAGTTTTTTTATCCCCTGATATAGTGTCTTTAATTCCACAAATAGAAGGTATCTTGGGTCTTAAGCCAGGAAATCTTCCTTTTCGGTACTTGGGGTGCCTCTTGTAATTGGAAGATTGTCAAAAGAGAATGTTTACCCTTATTGCAAAAAATGGATCTCAGGATTAATAATTGGATCCATAAACACCTTTCTTATACAGGTGGGCTCCAATTAGTGATTTCAGTACTCTCAACCTTCTAAGTTTATTAGTCTTTAATCTTTATCCTTCCTTTCTCAATCCTGAAAGCAACAGAGTCAAAACTTAAAAATTTCTTGTGGGCTAGAAAATCCACTACAAACTCTCATGCAAAAGTTAAGTGGAGTGATCTTTGTAGTTCAAAGAGGGAGGGAGGTTTAGGTATCAAACAACTTTCATCTTGGAATATAGTGTTAGGGAAGAGAATTTGGTTTCTATTTCATGATAAAGAAGAAATGTGGGTCAAGTGGGTTCACACAATCATCCTAAAAAGGGAAAACTTCTAGACGGTTCTTCCTAGTTATACTAGCTCTTGGAGTTGGAGAAAGATTTTACAAACGAGGGACAAATTAGGGAACCAATTCAGATTTAAGATAGGAAATGGGAACTCTACTTTATTATGGCAGGATCCTTGGCACCCAAGAGAAATATTGAAGAATTTCTACACACAGAGAGTGATCAATGGGTCAGAGCTTCCTATACAAACTACAGTTTCAACAATAATTTTTCCTAATGAGTGGCATTGGCAAGAGATAAACCTACTCGGAAATCTTGAGCCTCTACCTTACCTACCAAATTGCTCTACTCCTGATTGTTTGGAATGGTTGGCTAGCCCATCAAAACAATACACAAATACCTCAGCCTACAAGTAACTATGACCCCTTTTGCAGAAGGTCCCTTGGCATAACCTAGTCTGGTGTAAAAGTAATAGCCCTAGGTGCTCCTTCATTTTATAGTTAGAATTCCTTGGAAAATTGCCAACTCGAGATAAGCTTTTATACCTACAAACACCAAACCATTGCTCCCTGTGTATATCGAAGTGTCGAACAATTGCCTTAACCACTTTTAGCTTAACTTTCCCCACTTCCCAAACCTTTACTCCATTTCCATTTGGCTCAATCAACCATAAAAAAACCGAAACTATAACACAAACCTTTTAGCCATTATCCTTTCGGTTACCATCTACAACCTATGGGGTGAAAGGAATGCTAGAACTTTCAAAGATAAGGCTATGGAGGTGGGAAGCCTTAAAGCCAATGTAATCTTTCAAGTTATGGAACATCTTTGTTCAAACACCGAGAGAAGGTAAGAATGGGATGGTTGTATTGTTGGTCCCTGAAATTTTTATTTATTTATTTATTTAAGCATGTCTAAATTATTTTGAGGTATTGTCTAAATTATTTTGAGGTTTTAGCTCTTAAGAAATGGAAATTAAATGAGGGAATAAGTTTAAATTTGAGTGGAGTAAGTTGTTAGAAATTAAAAAGAATAAAATGGCTTGAGGGCAATTTGGGAAGTTTACTCATATTTCCAAAGACTAAGGCTTTCATGGAGGGCTACTTTGGTCTTTTAGCTTAAATTAAAATGAAAAAAGGAAAGAAGTAAGTGAGGTGTAGCCTTATGGAGAAGAGAAGGGACGAAATTAGCAAGGCATAAAGTGGGATTATTGAAACTACGTAGTATTGGTTTAAGCTTTTAAAGTTTAAAAGGCATTTTGGCTAAGGCATTTGGGAGAGTAGCTTACGAAACTTACCAAGAGAGGAAGAGAAAGGGAGATTTCGGCTAAGTGAAGAAGAAGAAGAAGAAGAAGAAGAAGAAGAAGAAGAAGAGAGAAGAAGAAAGGTTAGGGCTTTGGTCCATCTTGCTTTAGAGAGGAGAAGGAAAAAGAAGAGAAAAGGGAAATCCTCCATTAGAAGCAAAGAGTGGATTTTCGTGGGTCTCTCTTAAAGGTAAGAAAAATGAGAAATCTTTTGGAATTATGGATGGGTTTTAGTGAAAATAGCTTAAGTTAGGTATGGGTAAAGTTAGATGGGTTAAATTTCATGCTTTCATCTCCTAAGAATGGCCAATTTTGATATCTCATGTTGTATGGGGTGATTTTGTGTTTGATGAAGGTCAAGGGAGAGAATTGGAGTGAAAGGAAGGCCAATTGTTCAAGCTCCTAGCTAAAGGAACAAGGTGGGTAATATTTTAATGATTGAGATAATAGGCTACTCAA
>JANIPM010000006.1:66685166-66696866 GCA_027478405.1 Erythroxylum cassinoides
TCATCTATAACACAATTCATATACAAAAACACTCATTTTATTTCATTTTCATATTTCAAATTTCCACTCAAGGTTCGGGGTCCAACAGATTTAATTTTAATAAAAGAATGTCATGATTTTTCTATTTAAAGGGAAGAGCTTTTTAGAAGCTAACATTTTTTGTCTTCTTCTTCTTAAAACAGTTCGGGAATTACTATGTAGATATCATCAAAGGCTGAACAATTGGACAGCTAGTGATTGATTTATTAGAAAAGGTTTCATAAATTTTTCTTCAGAAAGCGAACAAGTTTACCCTAGTAATATTTAGTAGATATTAAGCTCTTCTACTTCTCAAAGCAATCACAATGACCCTCATTTTCTAATGGCTCCTCACATGCCACTAAAACATTGATGTTGAGTTTTAAAATTCCAATGTCTAGAGGTTGAAGATGACTTGAAATGATATATTTTTGGCTGTCTAAAAGCTAGAAAGATGTCATTCCACTTAAGAGACATTGAGACTCAATCAACAATAACATTAGTTGTTGGCAGATAATTGGTTCATATGTCATAAAGTAATCAACCATGTTATCAAGCACGTCAAATTAGGTGTTCCCGCTTTTACTATATCATTATACACATCAACAAACATATTAACATTAGGATTTACTTTTTCCATGTCATCTCCTATATCAGTACCTATACAACACTAGTTTAAATGATTCGGTTCAAATCGATTAAATTCAAACTCCTTGACCAACCTTTAAATAATTAGCTTAGTTATTTTTTGTGCAATTTGTTTCATATATCTTTAGGCTTTTAAACCCATTTTTTGGTTCAAATTGGTCAAATTCCAACTTTATAGGCATGATTCTTCATTTTTGTGTGTTTTCAAGCCTTATTTTGATGAATATTCTCTTGTGTGTATTACAAATTCTTTTACACTTTATCAATACATTTTTCAACCAATTAATGTCATCTTTAATGGATATAACTATGATTTATAGGCTAGAAAAATGTGTAACTTTTTCAAAGTTAGACTTCTTTGGGTATTGCTATTAGAGAAACACAAAAACCTAGTAGAACATCTAGTATCATGGGATGTTATGAATCATCATATTTTAAAATGGTTTTGTAATATGTGTGCCAACGTAATCAAACTTAATTTTTAACAGTTTGATACTATCAACAAGGTATGGAATTGGTAATATATATTTTGGAAACTAACATTCTCTCTCTTCTTTGAATGCTCTGCCCTCTCTCTTCTTTCACCTTCCTGCCTCTTTTGGTAATTACCTTTCTACCTCGACTAGTCAACCGAGTTTCCTTGTTCCTACCCACCGACCAGAGGCGATTTAGTCTTTTCTAGGGGCCTTTTTCAAATAGCAGACAACCACCCTCGTGATAGGTGAACCGTCTCTATCGCTAAGACCCTTTCGTCCACTGACGAAGGCAATCGTTATCGGTAGTTAGAAGGAAACTTTGGCGCTGGAGACCGGCAAGACTCAGGCGACGTTGATGATTGGGGGTGGAGCCTAGCGCGATAAAGTGGGTGTTCAAAAACCTTTAGGTAAGCTTCACTACTACTCGAATGTCCTATAGGATGGAGTAGTGTCCCCTCCAGTGGAGTTGTTGCAAGCTGGAGCCAGAGCATGGTCCAACACTCTGGTGGATTTTTTTCCAGTCTAAGCGACTAGCGTTCACTGTGGTGAATGTGTGGGCTAAAACCAGATGGAGTAAAAAAGGTTTTGAAAAAGCCATAGTCATGGAGGATGGGTCGATCTTGTTCAAGTTTTCTCCAAACTCCAACATCGGGGAGATATTGGAATTAGGGCTATGGCACATTGGAGATCAACCAATGTTTTTAAGACAATGGAGGCCAGGATTGGGTTTGGATAGGGGATCCATTGAATTCATCCCGATTTGGGTTCAGTTTCATGGACTTCCAATGGAATATTGGATGGTGGAGGGGTTGAGTCACTTGGCTAGTGGTTTAGGAAAGTCTATTTGTATGGATGCTCAAACAGCTGCAATGGATAGAATCGGATAAGCCAAGATATGTATCGAGGTATCAAAGGATGTAATGATGCCTGATATTTTGTGTATTAAAAGACTTGGAGAGATAGGGGAGTTAATCAGTGATCGAATTTCTGTGACTTATCCGTGGAAGCCAAATGTGGTAGGCAAGCAGTGGGTAGCTACGGTGCGAGTGTTTCATTCAGGATGGCATGAAGATTTGGTTAATGAAGCAAGTAGCAAGGAGGAGAAGGGTAGGCAGAGAGTTCAAGGGCTACACCGAAAGGATAAGGACATTGTGGATGTGATGAATGAGGAGTCGGATGACAATAGAAATGGGCATATTCAAAGGTGTGAGCCTGCAGGAGGTAGTGATCTAGAGGGAAACAGGGCTCCAATTAGGAATCTACAAATCGAGATAGATACAGAGACGCATAAGGTAGAGGTATATTTGAGGCGAGAAGGAATAGTGAATCAGGGTGATCAAGAGGCATTTGGGATGTCCATTAGATCTCATAATCCTAGAATTTCTTACATACAAACCGCAGGAGAGGAGCCAAAAATTAGGGCAGTTGGGGAAGGTGTGGTGGTTGCAATGCAGAAATTGGGAGGGATAGCTCCTGAAGATGCAAAACCAAGCACAAGTAATGGTCATAAGGCAGGCTTGGAAACTGACTAATGAGATCGCACAGACTTTGGTTGGGTAGGTTAAGAGAACAATGGGTAGGAAAAAGGGAAAAAGGAAAAGGCATAAAGGAGTGATGTCCCCATAGTGTCTTTTTTAACATGACGTTTCTAGTTTAGAACACGAGGGGGTTGAATGACCCCCTGAAGAAGCTGATGGTTAAGTAGCTAGTGGTAGACACTCACCCTATTTTGGTAGGACTTCTTGAAAATAAAATAAAAGCCACTGTAGATCGGAAAGGATTAGTTTTTTTAGGACTCAATGGAGTTACATATCTAATCATACTCATCATTATAATGGAAGGATTTCATGCTGGTATAATGTGGATAAAGTGGAAGTTCAAGTGCTCAGGATGGAAAATCAGTATATGCACCTGCAGTGTAATATTCTTGGGAAGGGTCAAATTATGGTCGCCTTATTATATGCCTCCAATTTTGCATTTCAAAGAGCTGCATTATGGAGTGAGCTGAAGGAGATCTAGGATGGGATGCAAGGCCCGTGGTTGGTCGTAGGAGATTTCAATTGCTATCACAATTCGAATGAGGTTAGGGGAGGTGTGAGCTTTCATGGTGGAGTAGGAGGAGAGCTTCAGCAGTTATTTCTTCAAACTGATCTTGTAGATCTCAGAGGTAGTGGAAGATGGTACACATGGGAGAATAAACAAAAAGGGAGTATGTTCATCTGGAAGAAGCTTGATCGTGCATTGGTAAATCAACAATGGCTCAGCTCTTTTCCACTGTGTTTGGCGAACCAAGTTTTTCAGATCATGCACCTATAATAACCCAGCATTCGTGTGCTGAAAAGCGGATTGGGGCTCCTTTCTAATTTTTTGTTGGTTTGCTCCAAGTTAAGGGATTTATGGAAATGCTTGCACAGGTTTGGCGGAATGAAGTGTAGGGTTATAAAGCTTTCCAGTTGATGCAGAAATTGAAGCTGGCTAAACGAGTAATTAAAGAGTTTAGTAAGCATCGAACACGAAACATTCATAAGTTGGGCAATTAGCTGGCTGAATTACAACAGCAATGCTATTTGGAGCCCCAGAATGAGCTGTTAAGAGCACTTGTGGTTGATAGAATGCATAAGTACCAGGAGGCACTAAAGTTGAACAAATCTATAATATAACAAAAAGCCCAACAAACTTGGCTCAAGGAGGGTGATTGCAACACAAAATTTTTTCATGCTGCTATCTTAGGCCGACGCAATCTCAACACCATTACTGAGTTGCTAGATGAGGAAGGAAATGCATTGAGAGGGCATGAAGAAGTGTCTACACAAGCTAGGGAGTTTGTTGTTTAACTTATGGGCATTAATGTTGATTTGGGGACTGGTTTTGGGGTTTGGAATGTGCTGGAATTTACTCCTAGCTAAGAAAGAATGGAAATGCTACTTGCTCCATTTTCTGCACAACAGGTGAAGGAGGCCTTATTTCGATTTCATGGTTCCAAAGCGCCCGACCCTGATGGATATTCGACTGTATTTTTCCAACAAACTTGAAATATTATGGGTCAGCTGCTAACAGAAGCGGTACTTGAGTTCTTTTCTTCCAAGAAATTGCTGCAAGAGATCAACCACACATATATCTGTCTAATTCCCAAGAAGGAGAGACGTGAGAGGGTTATGGATTATCGCCCGATCTCGTGCTGCAATACGGTGTATAAGGTGATAGCATCTCTTTTAGCGGAGTGTTTGAAGGGAGTTTTGAATGAAATAGTTAGCAACGCTCAAGGGGCTTTTCTTCCTTCGAGAAGCATTGGTGATAATATTTTGTTGTTGCAAGAATTACTGGGTGATTATCATTCTAGCAAGAAGGTAAACAAATGTGCCTTAAAGATAGACCTTGATAAAGCATATGATACAATTGGATGGGGGTACCTGAGGTTCTCATTGCTAATGGGAAGTATGACGACATTTTTCTGGAAATGAGAAGGAGATGGAATATTTAGATGATGAGTATGCTTTTGGGTAGATAATAGGCAGTGGCTTAGTAGTGACTGTAATTAATTTTAATTTCCTTGTACTAGGATTGTAAATTGTAGTTTTTGATGATTTGGTAATATATTTTATTAAATTTCCAAAAAACAAGGTATGGAATTTTATTTTTAAAAAAAAATTATTCTATATTTGATGATCTTAATCAATTTTAACTATATAAATGCCTTTATAATATGCAATAATAACTTAGTCAAACTATCATAGTTATATGTCTAAATTATAAGATCTTTGAGATTAATTGATACTTGGAGACCTTAATCGGCATAGTGCCCACATGCCACTATCTATGTTAATCTTCATGATTCAAAGCATATTTGGCATCTATTATTGACTTTCATATATAAGTTTAAGTATATTTATAGCTAGCGCCCGCTTGGCCCGCCTGTGGGGTGGTGCGCCAGTTGGGCCCTCAGAGAGGTGTGCCCGCTTGGCCCGCCTACAGGGTTTCCTCGAATCCAAAAAAAATATTTATAGCTAGCTTTAATACTATAATCAAATAACTAATTATAGAAAAGACTTAACACCCTTCAAATGGAGAAATCTATTCCATCTACTTTTTTTCTTGCTACTCAGACCTCCTCTTATTAGAATTATACCTGTCAAAACATAGCTAAGTAGAATGAATGTCATAACTACTATAAAAAGAGTGGTCATTACATCTCTGAATGTACAAAACAACTAAAATAAGATAACTCTTCCTAGTTACCACAGAGGATGCAATAGAGAATACATCCATATCTATTAACTTATTTTTGAAAGGTTTTCAGACCCTTCTACATCAACTTCAACTAGATTCTAGTATTGTTTTCTCTCCTTTCCTATTTGTCATGTCAAGTACTTCTTATTCATGGTACTTTAATTATATCTTTTGCAACCACGTTACCTCTAATTTCTCAATATTTTATTTTTAAAAAAACTCCTTATATTCCACATATTGTTCACCAAATGATAACTCTACCATGCATGTTTATAGAATAGGCACTGCTCAAACAACTAAATTGCCTTTTTCTTGATATTTTTCTTGTCTTTAAATTTTCTTTAAATCTTATCTCTATTGATCAATTATGTAAACTTGGATTTAAACTATTTTTTAGTCATAATTGTACTATATAGGATCTATAGGTGGATGAGATACTAGGCATAAAACTTAAAGTCAGACAATCATTTGAACTTAACACTCTTCATTTTCTATCAAAGCATATTATTGGTGCTGTTACATCAAATATTTAATACCTTCATCTTCGTCATCTTTCCAAGTTTAGACTTAATCTTTAGTTTTTAGCGATTCCTTAGTTTTGATTGTATCTTATGCCAACTTTCCAAAACTCATACTTTACCTTTTATTAATAGTAATTATATTTTCTCAACACCTTTTGATTTGATTCATTATAACATTTGACTACTTGCTCATCATAACAACATAGGTAGTTTGCAATATTAAGTGGTCTTTGATGATGATTTATCTAGATATACACGTATTTACTACTTATATTATACATATGAACTATTTTCTATTTATTCTCACTTTGTAAACATAGTTCAAACTTAATTTTCTTTTTAAAATCAAAGTTTTGCGCATTATCACCATAGAATATGAAGAAAAATCTTCCACTCATTTTTTGACCATTAAGGAACTATTATTCAAAGATCTTATTTAGGCACCTCTCAATTAAATGGTAGGGTTGAACAAAAGGGTAACTACATACTTGATACTATCCAAAATCTTCTCATCACTTCTCTTGTATATGCTATTAATCATATTCTTACTCTTCTTATAGGTAATATCTCTCCTTATAATATGGTATAATTATGCTCCTGATTACTAAACTCTTAAAATCTTTAATAGTGCTTATTTTTTTTCTTCTCTAAATGCACGAATTTACCAAACTAGAACCGTAAGGACAATTATTTGTTTCTTAGGATATGTGATAGAACACAAAAGGGATAGGTATTAGGATCCCTTGATATATGATAGAACATAAAGGGGATAGGTATTAGCACAATTTCTTCTCCCTTATGTTAACAACATAATAATTATTGACAATGACACTTAGGATATTTCCATTCTTAAGTTCTTTGAAAACTAACAATTTGAGAAGAAATACTTGCCTAATCTTATTTAGTTTTTGGGTTTAAAAGTTTTATCTTATAAATCTAACCATTATCTGTCATAAGTAAAATATGCCACCAATCTTATTTCTTGTGTTAGTATTACTAACACCAAAACTACTATCACTATCACTCTACTTAAACCTAATGTTCATTTTCCTATTATTGATGAGACACTCCTCAATGATGTTACTGTTTATTATTAATTAGTTAGAAGTCTTATATGCCCCACTATCTTTAGTCTTAACATTACTACTCATGTTGTTCATATTATCACTCAATTCATTTCAAGACATTGTACTACTTCTTTATTTTTCTTTGTATCCTTCAATATGTCATAGATACTCTTTTCCATGGTGACTTATTTCATTCTTCTTTATTAGAGTTATGAGAACACTCTAATATTGATTGGGTTGAAGACTTAACCGATTAACATTTAGCTACTAGTTATTGTTTCTTTCTTGGCACATTCCTCATTTCATGGTATAATAAGAAATAATCATACAGAAGCAAAATACCAAACTCTTACAAGCACAAACCTCTAAAACCCTCTAGCTACATTGGTTATTTCAAGATATGAGTTTTTCCTTTTCTTTTGCAACTCCTTTCCTTTGTGATAATTATAGTGTTATACAAATTGCTCATAATGATGTCTTCTACTAGCATACAAAACATATTAAGATTGATTATCAGCTTATACAATACCATATTATTTAAGGTACTATTTCACTTGATCCTACTTTATTATATTCTCAAATGACAGACATTTTCACCAAATTTTGTCCACCTTAACGATTTCAAGAAGTTGTATTCAAATTTAAGATGTCCATCTCCTTACCACCTTAAGTTTAAGATGAAAATAAAATATAAAAATTATAACACTAGGCCTTATTGTATAAAATGGTTGTAACAATATCATATGTTTAGGGTGTAACAATTGTAACAATAGCATATATTTCGGACGATGTCTAATTCAACTCATATATACCTCCTGTCTTTAATAATTTTACACACAAAAAATATAAAACAATTTTCTGCTCAAATTTTCCCTTTTTTTCTACATACATAATTCATTATAATTATTGAAGTATCATTAAATAATTAAAGATGTTAATTATCTTTTAAAATCATAGTATTTTGCTAATCACTTGTACAATACTAAATATTTCAATAAATTTTTGTGCGTACCAGTATTCGGCAACATATCCAGAACCAGAGGCTTACATGTGCTGGAGAACTGACCACTAATTAACTCCATTAAGAAACTTATTGAAAAGCTGCCTACCAAGCACGTAGGAGCTTTCATGACGAGATAAGCATTTGTAGGAAATGTTGAAGGGTTAACATACAAGATGCTTATGCCGTTTAGTGCTTGCTTGAACGATGTGAGTTTGATTGGTGTAGCCATCCGAATCTCTGGTTGATATGGAAATTGATTCTTGATGATGTTAGAAGTAGATCGTGCACTGCCAAAAAATGGTACAGACAAATTCGCATACGTCAAATACGAGGAGATAGGTAAAGATTTCAATGAGATAGGTATAAAAGTACCTAAATTTTCGATGTGAACAATGGGATTTTGCGAATATTATGGAAATTGACTTGAAGAGTAGACGATATTAAGAAATTTATGTGGACTCAAAACCTGAAAATGTAACCCAGATGCTGATATTTTATAGAAAGTTTCATGATGCGATGACATAGTTACCATGAATTTGTTTTGTCCTTGACATCAAAACACAGTCTTCTTTTTCCCAACAAACAAGCTTTGATTTTTATGCAAAAATAACACCTAATTGACAAGGAAAATCAATTTTCATATGATAATAATTTAGAAACTGAAATTGAATCTCAAATAATAATTTTGAGATAAACCACCATTAATTTTTGACCATTAGTTGTGACACATGTACGCATGACCAATAGATAGAGCAGCAAAGTCTGTAATGGCAAGGTCGTTTTCCTAGGTATTGAATTCCGAATTAGACTCTGAAAGAGGTTTACATGGGCAGTGCTGCTCGCTCTGGCCAGAGTAGCAAAGTCCGTCACGAGCAAGGTCATTTTCTTAGGTGTTAAAAGAGGATTACATGTGCAGCGCTGCTCTGGACCAGTAGTTCAGCATGGCCTGTCATCTTCTACAAGTTAACTTCAACAGGGACAATAAGCATATGGTTAAAGCCACGATGATATCACCAAACTTGATAAGTATGGATTCGTTGACTAATTTCACAATAATGGACAAAAGTAAAGGAAGAATTACATTTTTTATGAAAATAACAGATTTTTCTTTATGCACAACTACAAGTGAAGGCCACAACTTTTTAGGAGATAAAGAAGCATAGACTCCTGTGATTTCAGAATATCACGATAATGTTAAAAATGTAAACTTTTTAAAAAAGTTTATTTATTATTTTATATGGGTAATCTATATTGATTTTATAAATAATATAATCATTCTTCTTCACGTAACTTTTTTTTTTTTAAAATTAAAGAATGGTGTTACCAAAGTTTCTACAAAGAAGCAACTTCAACAAGAAGAAAAGGCTGATCTTTCAACTAGAAAATAGCATAATCATATTACAAATACCAATTTGTTAGAGCAGGGGAAATAATTAATTTGTTTGTACAAATAATCTTCACATTTATTCACGTGACAAATTCTGTTTTACCTCAATTTGTACAATACAAAGTAGAGATAAGGGCTTAAAGGCCTATGGCCCTATTCTATGTTTAGGTTTGGGCAAGCAGGCCTCTATCAAGACTTGCTCCATTTAACGGGATACCATAAGCCCGGGCCACTCAAATGCTTCTTACCTTGAGCTTGTCATATCATGTCCAATAAATCACGTTGAGCTTGGTATCCATTTCTTTTTTTTTTCCTTGTTTTCTCAATATTTCAACTGATTTTTTGTTCCACAACTTAGATTTAGCTTCAAAACGTTATAAATAAATATACTTCAGCTTTCTCTGATTTAGCTAGTATTTTTATTTTGTTACTTTCCTCGAAATTATTTCATTCATCTTATGGACCTTATCAAAGATTAATATGTACTATAGAATATTTTGATGATTTAAGTCTCACAATTTTTGTAGTTGGACTTACCGTAGGTCGAAATAGCAAATAAGAGTTTAATTTTAAGAAAATATTTTTTTAATAGGTGAGCATAATATGTTGATCTTTTCTTATTTATCGTAACAATAACAATAATTAGTAAAAATTTCACTAAAACGTAGAGTTTAGAGAGTTAAAAAATTAACTCATATAATCTCAAATTATGAGTAATTTAATCTCAAATTCACTAAAAGAATACCTGTATCTACTAAACATTTTTAATAAAAGAATACCAAACTTCGACGTCTTTTGTTGACAAATTTTCTTAGGGGAAAAAAAAAAGGTAATGTTTATCTGAAAAACAATCACGAACTGCATGATAATAACATGTCTGAAAGTGAAACACCAAGCAACCGTGCCTATGAAGAACACCTCTGCTCCTCTTGTCCTTTAGATTGAGGTTTCCGTTTCTGCTTGGTGGTGAGGTATGTCCATTCTTTCCCCTTTCCGGAGTAAGTATACGTGTGCCTCAAAGCAGACAAGTAGGTAGAAATAGAAAAGCAAGTACGTACCATGATAAAAACAAGTTGAGAATTCTTATTCAAAAGTCACAGCCCATTTCATGTTTAACTTCAATTCCCATGAACATTAAGAAGCTTCCTTGTCAGAGACGAAGAAATTAAAGAGCACACGTTACATGAAATATGCTGATGTCTTGTTAATGACATCAACCGAAGCGATGTCACAGACGCGCTTTTAGCCCTTTGCCTTTGACTAAATCTTCTTCGTTTGTCTTGGGGTCAAGTGGGTGTTTTGTAGTACTTTGACTTAGACTCTCGTGCCTTGGTGGATCTCTATTTCAAACGCCACTACAGCTTCTTTTACGTTAGTCAAAAGCTAACTGAAAAGAACTTTGCGGGTGTACTTTTCAAAAAGTAAAAATTAAGGAAATCCGATTACGTGTTAACGACGGTGGTTTATGTAGCCATAGTTAGTACGATATTGGAAGTAAAAAACAATTGGCAGACTGCTTCTAACATTATAATTTCTTTTTAGAGTTAACTTATTTTTTCCATATTAAATACTTTCTCTGGTTACGTCGAAAAATCCTGGCTGCTTGGACATTATTTGTTGTCCCTACCATGTTCTTTTTAAAAAAATCAAAATCCAGCACTTTTATCATACTAGCGACGGTATGATGTTGCTCGTATTAATGTAAAAGAAAATACTACAAAACAATTTTAGGGAATCATTTTATGTTATTCACGCAACAAAGTCTCTTTTACCTCAATTTGTATAAATACCAATGTTATGAATACCAATTATGTTTTACCTCAATTTGTATAAATATTAATGTTACGAATATCATACTAAACTTAGTACTATATTGTGTTCTAGTACGGTACTATACCGGCATCGGTTAATATCGGATACCGTTTCGGGTAACTAGATTTAGTACTGGATTGTATTCTAGTACGGTACTATACTGGTATCAGTTAATATCGGATACCGTTTCGGGTAATTTTTTAAATTTATAAAATATTTCTTGAATTTTTTTTAAAATTACAAAATAGTCCATTATTATACTGTACAGTTGTGCAATTTTAATTTATATATTTTTTATTATATTTTACTTATTTCTATATATAATAATTATCTATAATAATTATATATAATAATTATCTAAATACAATAATTTATTATAAAATAATGAAAATAATACAAAATTTTGAATTTTGAATTATTTCAATTTTATCACAAATTTAAATTATTTTTCTAGAATTGTTGTTTTTCATATTTCATTTCATTTTACATTTAATTAGACATGATCACAATTTTAATTTAATATATAAAATTAATTTTATAA